>JARQOC010000454.1:0-79441 GCA_033576535.1 Allobates femoralis | reverse complement strand
CCATCACACCATCCAGTTACCTGATTTCCTCACCTCCTAAGCGTGACACCTGGGCGTGGCTGCTTTTCGCTGCATTCATCTGAGTTAGTGTGGCACCCCAGTGGTCCAGTTGCCATAGTGATACTGCCTCCCTCACCAGGAGTGATGTCATGCCTGGAGGCAGGGAGAGGTCCCCACGCTAGGTAACACTCAGCATCCAACACCAGACCTGACTCCTGGCCAGAAGGGAGAGCTCTGCACCTGAGTGCAGGGGAGCGGCCCTGTTTCCGGCATGGAGGAGAGGTTAGAGAGAACGTCTGAGGAGAGGGAAAGGAGAGGACGTGGACAGGAGAGTGCTCTGGGGAGTGGAGCTACGAGAGAGCTCACCCCAGAGTGGCGCTACGGTGGATGCCAGAGTCCTTGATTGTGCGGGTACTGTATGTCCCGGCAACCGAATCTGTAGGGCAGGAGGCTGCAAGTCTCCTGGCCGTACTGAAGACCCGGCGACACTACTGCGGATTGAGAGCACGAAGATGCCATCAGCAAGATGGTACCCGTGGAAGGCTCATGCTGATTGCCATATCGGATAGGAACCAACACACAGGAAGAGGGCTGCAGCATAGGTATAAGCAGCAGGGACCCAATAGAGAAAGCGCAGAAGAAAGTCCTCCAAACCCACCTGGCGAGGTGTATCCCCAAATGCTTCCAGGCTGCCCGGACCCTTTTACAACCTGGTAACCAGTTCCCTGGACTGGTAAAAGTAACCCCGGAAAGGTAAAGTAAACGGCACCCTTTTGTGTCCTGCGATTATTCTCCGCGCCCTCTGTCCTGCACCCCAACGACCATCACCATCCCATTAGACTGTCACACTAATCCTGGGACCCCGCTCCACCTGTGGGAGCAATACCATCCCAGTTGCCGCACCATCTGCCCCAGCAGTCCAAATCTACAGCGTTGGCCATCCCTGGCCAAGTTCCATAGGTGGCGTCATGAGAATCCCCTGTAAATTCTCCCTTCACTGTATGGCCAGGGTCACAAGCCAGGTCACAGCCATCGTGGCCTCCCAAAGAACCAGCCGGTCCAGCTACCAAGTACCCCGGCCCTTGCAGCCGATGCATCAGCAGCCGACTCCACAGCAATAAATTGACATGCTGCGGCCCAGGAAGCTGTCCCACATGTCAGATTTTGCTGCAGAGACAAGTACAGTGTGTTTTGGATTTATCTAAATCCCATCCACGGTGCTTGAACTGTACAACAAAGTGGGTTGGAAGCAGCGATAACATGGTACATCCAAAATGCTGCAAATACTGATTCTTTGCACATACCCTTATGGTCCTGTCTTATGCACAACACTGCTATGTTCTTTCAATTCTTCAAATAGGCTCTCCACACAGGACCAATGTCAGTGCTCAGTGGATAAGAAAGGATATCGGCTGCAACACTAACACTGGAAAATATGATAATGCATATTAGCTAGTGAATGCATGGCTGGCTATGTGCAAAGCTGCTCAATGTGAATAGGGTATACAGGTACAACATAAAACTGCTTCATAATATAGAGGAAAAAAAAATTGCCCGGTAGTATGAGAGACCTTGACGCTGGTTACCGGGCTGAAATGCCATGGCCATTGCATTAGCTAACTTTTTTTCCACTCTATTATAAAGCAGTTTTCTGCTGTGCCTATATACCCTATTCACATTGAGCAGCTTTGCACATAGCCAGCCATGCATTCACTAGCTAATATGCATTATCATATTTTTCCAGTGTTAGTGTTGCAGCCGATATCCTTTCTTGTTGATGTTTTTTTTCTGGCTAGCACCTTTCACATATGGAGGTGTCGCCGGCCATTTCTTTAGCTTCAGTGCTCAGTAGATGTCTGGGAATATTTAAATAAAGGGGATGTCCTATACTTGGACAGTCCCTTCTCAGCAGCTATATTCCCCATATTTACCCCTTCAGCACCCGCCTATTTTGACCCTAAAGACCTTGGCATTTTTGTCAATTCTGACCAGTGTCCCTTTATGAGGTAATATCTCTGGAACACTTCAACGGATCCTGGCGATTCTGAGATTGTTTTTTTGTGACATATTGGGCTTCATGTTAGTAGTAAATTGGTCGATCATTTTTGCGTTTATTTGTGAAAAAATCAAAGGTTGCCAAAATGTTTAAAATTTCGCAATTTTCATTTTTGAATTTTTATTCTGTTAAACACCAGAGAGTTATGTGACACAAAATAGTTAATAAATAACATTTCCCACATGTCTACTTAACATCAGCATAATTTTGGAAAAAAAAAATTTGGGGGTAGGAAGTTATAAGGGTTGAAAGTTAATCAGCAATTTCTCATTTTTCCAGCAAAATTTACAAAACCATTTTTTTTAATGACCACATCACATTTGAAGTCCCTTTGAGGGGTTTACATGACAGAAAACACCCAAAAGTGACACCATTCCAAAAACTGCACCCCCTCGAGATACTCAAAACTACATTCAAGAAGATTATTAACCCTTCAGGTGCTTCACAGGAACTAAAGCAACGTGGAAGGAAAAAATGGACATTTTAATTTTCCCAACAAAAATGTTTTCACAAAGTTCTTTTAGCCTCAATTTTTTCATTTTCACATGGGCAACAGGATAAAATGCATCCTAATATTTGTTGGGCAATTTCTCCTGAGTACACCGATACCTCATATGTGGTCATAAACCACTGTTTGGGTGCACGGCAGGGCTCAGAAGGGAAGAAGCGCAATTTGACTTTTGGAGATAATTTTCCATTCAAAAAGTCAAATGGTGCACCTTCACTTCTGAGCCCTGCCGTGCGCCCAAACAGTGGTTTATGACCACATATGAGGTATCGGTGTACTCAGGAGAAATTGCCCGACAAATATTAGGGTACATTTTATCCTGTTGCCCATGTAGAAATTAAAAAATTGAGGCTAAAAGAACTTTGTGAAAAAAAACTACTTTTTCAATTTACTGATTAATTTGTGAAGCACCTGGGGGTTCAAATTGCTCGCCACCCATCTAGATAAGTTCCTTGGGGGGTCTATTTTCCAAAATGGGATCACTTGTTGGGGAGCTCCAATGTTTAGGCACACTGGGGCTCTCCAAAAGCAACATGGTGTCTGCTAACAATTTGAGCTGATTTTCCATTCAAATTGTTAGAGGACACCATGTCACATTTCGAGAGTCCCTGTGTGCCTAAACATTAGAGCTCCCCCACAAGTGACCCCATTTTGGAAACTAGACCCCCCCAAGGAACATATCTAGATGCATATTGAGCACTTTGAACCCCCAGGCGCTTCACAAATTGATCCGTAAAAATGAAAAAGTACTTTTTTTCCACAAAAATTTTCATTTTTCCTTTTTATGGATCAATTTGTGAAGCACCTGGGGGTTCAAAGTGCTCACTATGCATCCAGATACGTTCCTTGGGGGTGTCTAGTTTCCAAAATGGGGTCACTTGTGGAGGGGCTCCAATGTTTAGGAACACAGGGGCTCTCCAAATGCGACATGATGTCCGCTAACAATTTGAGCTGATTTTCCATTCAAATTGTTAGCGGACACCATGTCACGTTTAGAGAGCCCCTGTGTACCTAAACATTGGAGCTCCCCCACAAGTGACTCCATTTTGGAAACTAGACCCCTAAGGAACATATCTAGATGCATACTGAGCACTTTGAACCCCCAGGTGCTTCACAAATTGATCCGTAAAAATGAAAAAGTACTTTTTTTTTTTACACACAATTTTTTTTTCATTTTTACGGATCAATTTGTGAAGCGCCTGGGGGTTCAAAGTGCTCACTATGCATCTAGATACGTTCCTTGGGGGGTCTAGTTTCCAAAATGGGGTCACTTGTGGTGGAGCTCCAATGTTTAGGCACACAGGGACTCCCCATACGTGACATGGTGTCCACTAACAATTAGAGCTAATTTGCCATTCAACTTGTTAGCGGACCCCATGTTACATATGGAGAGCCCCTGTGTTCCACCAGCACAAGGGCAACTGGAAGAGTTAGGGTACAGCACCAGAAAATGGCTCCTCTAATGAATGCACTATTTTCTGGGGTGGCTGTGGTTTGCAATTTGCAACGTGGGGGGCCCACAACATTTGGGTCTCTCCACGCTGAGGATTCCAGTCCCCAAGCTGCCAAGTTGTACCTGCCTGGCAACCAAAAATACGGCAAAGCTCCATGTAATTTTTATTTGTAGAATTGAAAAAAAAAAAATGATGCGAGGCTTCACCATATTTTAGGTCCAGCCAGGTACAACTTGGCAGCTACAGACTGCCACCAACCCCCAGCTGCCTTGTTGTACCTGGCTGGCAACCAAAAATACAGCAAAGCTCATTTTTTTTTATTTCTAGAACTAATTCTAGAAAAAAAATGATGTGGGGCTCCGCCATATTTTTGGTCCAGCCAGGTACAACTAGGCAGCTGGGGGCTGGAATCCTCAGCATGGAGAGGCCCAAGCGTTCTGGGCCCCCCATGCTGCGAATTGCAGCCTGCAGCCACCCCAGAAAATGGCGCATTCATTGAAGCGCCATTTTCTGGCGCTGGACCCAGACTCTTCCAGGTGCCGGTGGCAAACTGGGTAATAAAGGGGTTAATGCCAGCTTTTTTTATTGGCAGCTGGCACTAAGCCCAAGATTCATAATGTTGGGCCAATGTTAGACCCGGTCATTAGGAATCTCTAGTAAATAGTCAAAAAAATACACCACACAGAGAAAAATCTTTTTATTTGAAAAAAAAAAACACAAACAAAAATCGGTAACTCTTATAACACCTAGGAAATGACTACTACGTCACTTTACACTGTTAAAACATTGATTTATTTCATACTCATTGATTCAAAACATCTAAAATCCATTTATAAATAAAGTTCATAAAATGTATTTCCTAAAATATAGTTTCCTCAGATGAGGTTAATTAAATGACGGGATCTTCTTTCCTGTATCTTTTCTCTCTTTTTGCTCTCACTGTATTGTTGTTATCTATAAATAAAGATTGCTATTAATAGTACTCTATTAGCCAACCTGACATATCTGTCTGTGTATCTGGCATCCTGACGAAGTAGGGCGTGACCTATGAAATGCACAGACCCGCCTATCCTATGCATATGCAATCAGCCCTTTGACAGATTGACTCTACAGCACCTCCGTAGGTCAGAATTACGCGACCGCAATCAGCTGACCACGCACTTCCTGTGACATCACCAGACCCGGAAGCCGGGCGCATTACCGTCGGACACGGTGTTTGCAGACCCGCACGTGATCCGCACAGATAATGGGGAGACAAAGAGTGCAGCAGTTTGCAAGGACCCACTACCATCAACGAACAGTCAGTAGAAGCAACCTGCTATTAAGAACCCTGTAGCCACAATGATTACTATCTGCACATAGTGACAAAGAGATATTGAGGGAGGTGGGGAACCCCACCATAATCTCACATAAAGACGCAATACCATAAACTAAAAGGAATTAAGAGCAACAGATGAAGAACCCTATAGAAACTGGCCAAACATAGAGGGACATATAAACACCCACATATAGGTGTACATTTACTGTGATCCATTAAAACAATAATCAAGAACCACACACACAGGGGAGGATTAATGAAGTGCAAGCACAAACAAAATTAATGAATGCACTTTAGTAAACACTCACACATCAAGGTGAATAAATCAGTAATCGGCAAATACTGATTAAGCTATATTAATCCTATTGTTTAGGTCTAATTAACAGTCCAGAAAAGACATAAATATCCACAAGAAGTACAGAAGGTACGTACAATTAGTAGTATCATGTAGAGGAAAAACCAAAGAAGCAGCGGATATCATTTTAACTGTATATGCATCTCAGGTTTTACCAAAAGTCCCCATAGAGATCCAACCGCAAAAAAAGACTTAAGATCAACCACAACAAAACTTGAACAGGTAAGAGTATATCATTACTCAAGTAGACAGATACGTTAGGTTACTATTAATAGCAATCTTTTATTAATAGATAACAACAATACAGTGAGAGCAAAAAGAGAGAAAAGAAACAGAAAAGAAGATCCCGTCATTTAATCAACCTCATCTGAGGAAACTATATTAGGAAATACATTTTATGAACTTTATTTATAAATGGATTTTAGATGTTTTGAATCAATGAGTATGAAATAAATCAATGTTTTAAGAGTGTAAAGTGACGAAGTAGTCATTTCATACACGTATATACTATAAATTCACGGTGTTATAAGAGTAAGCGCTAGATCTACCACCTAATTCTATATAATTTCTTTCTTTCGAGAGACTAATATACGCGGAATTCCCTCTTAAGGCCACTTTACACACACAGATATCTGTGTCCAACTTCTGAACAGATCTCTGGTTGCAGTGAAATCATGGACACATTGCTCTATTTTGTGGCTGTGTACAAATGTAACAATGTGTCCATGATTTCACTGCAACCAGAGATCTGTTCAGAAGTTGGACACAGATATCTGTGTGTGTAAAGTGGCCTTTAGATTTATAGCTGCTACTCACAAGAGGAAAGAGGGGTAGCTGTATAGACATCACCCATTCAACCAGCTGGCTCCAGTGTAATAAAATTCATTAAAACACAAACAAAATTCAGACCCAATCTTTATTATAAAGATCCGACGTAGTCCACAACGAAGGTCCCACGATGCTCGATCGCCTCCGACGTAGTTCACAACGAAGGTTCCACGACATTCAATCGCCTCCGACGTAGTCCACAACGAAGGTCCCATGACGCTCGATCACCTCTGCTACATCCACTGTCCATAGTGGATCACTGCGCCCGGGCTGTCAGATCAATACTCTGCAGCATGATCCCCCTGCGTAGGGATGGAGCTGCAGAAAGCGATCTGACAGCCCAGGTGCAGTGATCCACTAAGTGGATCACAGTGCCCAGGCTGCCAGATTGCTATTCTGCTGCCTGATCCCCCTGCTTGGCGAATTGAGCTGCAGAATGTGATCTGACAGCCCAGGCGCAGTGATCCACTAAGTGGATCACAGTGCCCGCGCTGCCAGATTGCTATTCTGCTGCCTGATTTCCCTGCATGGGGGATCGAGATGCACAAAGCGATCTGACAGCCCAGGCGCAGTGATTCACTAAGTGGATCACAGTGCCTGGGCTGCCAGATTGCTATTCTGCTGCCTGATCCCCCTGCACGGGGGATCGAGATGCAGAAAGCGATCTGACAGTCCACGCCAGTGCCCGGCTGCCAGATTGCTATTCTGCTGACTGATTCTCCTGCATGGGAAATCGAGCTGCAGAAAGCGATCTCACAGCCCAGGCACAGCGATCCACTAAGTGGATCATAAAGCCTGGGCTGCCAGATTGCTATTCTGCAGCTCGATCCCCCATGCAGGAGGATCGAGCTGCAGAGAAGCGGTGGCTCACCTGGTCCACCCAGGCTGCGGGTGGCGTCGGCAAGACGCGGGAGTGACGGCGGCTCACTTGGTCTCTCCAGGCTATGGGTGGCAGTGGGAAGGAGCAGAAGCGGCGGTGGCGTAAAGAAGGTGGCGGTAAGAATGTGGCGGCTGGCAAAAGTGCCTGCACCACCGCCAGTTTGTGAAGTTGATGGGGAGTGATCAGATCACTCCCCATCAACGCTGGAGGGGGCGATCCCAGCCCCCTCCAGTGCTCCAGCCTATAGAGGGGGCTCTGACTGTTTCAACTGCCAATCACAGTGAATCTGGGGGAGGGGTGGGGAATCCACCCTCTCTGACCTCAAGCCTCGGTGGAATCACAGGAATCACAGAGCACCAGGGCCCGATGGTGGTTAGACAGAATGGGGAGAGACAGCAGAGGGCGGGGAAGAGAGAGAGTATGGGGAGAGAAAGACAGCACAAGGGGAGAGACCTCATGGGGGAGAGACAACACAGGGGGGACAGAGAGACATCACAAGAGTAGAGAGACAGCACAGGGAGGGAGAGACAGCACAATGGTAGGGACATCGCAATGGGGGATAGACAGCACAGGGAGGAGAGACAGTAGGGGGAGGGAGAGACAGCACAGTGGGAGAGACAGCACAGGGAGGAGGGAGAGACAGCACAAGGGGAGAGACAGCATAGGGGGAGGAAGAAACAGCACAGGGGGAGGACGAAACAGCACAAAGGGAGGGACATCACAGGAGGATAGACAGCACAGGGGGTGGAGATACATCACAGGGGGGAGAGATAGTACAGGAGGGACAGAGTGACATCATAGGAGGGCAGAGACAGTACAGGGGGGAAGGAGAGACAGCATGGGGGAGAGACAGCACAGGGAGGAGGGAGAGACAGCACAAGGGGAGAGACATCACAGGGGGAGAGACAGCATAGGGGAGAAGAGAGCGTGGACATGGGGGGAGACAGCACAGGGGGAGAGAGACACAGCACACAGAGATAAGAGAGAGACAATGCACAGGGGGCTGAGACAATGCACAGGGGCAAGAGAGCACACAGGGGGAAGAGAGCACACACTGGGCAGAGACAGTGCACAGGTTAGCAAAGACAGTGCACGGGGCAGAAAGAGCGCACAGGGTGCAGGGAGAGTGCACAGGGGGCAGAGAGCGTGCACAGGGCAGAACAGAGTGCACACAGAGGCAGAGGAAGCGAATGGGGCAGAGACAGCACAGAGGTAGTGAGAGGGCAGAGGGAGCAAACAGGGGGGCAGAGACAGAGTATAGGAAGCAGAGAGAGTGCACATGGGGCAATGACAGAGCACAAGGGGCAGAGAGAGCACACAGGGGGCAGAGACAGCATGGGGCAGAGAGAGTTGCGCAGGGGGCAGAGACAGCACACAGGAGCAGAGACAGAGAACAGGGAGCAGAGATAGAGCACAGGGGGCAGAGATGGAGCACAGGTGGGCAGAGTCAGAGCACAGGGAACAGAATGAACACACAGGGGGCAGAGGGAGCAAACAGGGGGGCAGAGATGGAGCAAGAGGCAGAGAGAGCACACAGGGGGCAGGGACAGCATGGGGGCAGAGAGAGTCGTACAGGGGGCAGAGACAGCACACGGGGCAGAGACAGAGCACAGGAGACAAAGACAGAGCACAGGGAGCAAAAAGAGCGCACGGGGGGGGGCAGAGGGAGCACACGGGGCGGAGACAGAGCACAGGGGGCAGAGATAGCACACAGGGGGTGACTGCACATGGGGAGGGACGAGCGCACAGAGGATGAGCATGAAGAGGAGACAGCTTAAAGAAAAGAGCACACAGGGGGGGGGCAGCTTAAAGGAGAGATCAAACAAGGGGAGAAGACAGCACAGGGGGCAGAGAGACTGCACGCAGGGGGGAGAGCACACAGGGGAAGACATCTCAAAGCGAAGAGCACATGAGAGGAGAAAACAGCACACTGGGGGGAGAGAAAGCAGACACAGGAAGACAGGTCAAAGGAGAGAGCACAGGAGGGGAGAGAAACAGTGCACAGGGGGAAGGCAGGTGAATGGAGAGAGCACAAAGGGGAGAAGACAGCACCGGGGGATGAGGGAGGAGGAGAAATGCCTGCCGCCTTCTCATCTAGTATATATACACACATGGTCAAAATTGTTTGTACCCCTCGTTTAATGAAAGAAAAAAAAAACAATATTGTCACAGAAATAACTTGAATGTGAAAAATGTAATTATAAGTAAATAAATCTATGAAAATGAACAAATGAAAGTCAAACATTGCTTTTCAACCCTACTTACATATAATTTTTTTTAAAGATTAAACTCATGAAGTAGCCTGGACAGAAATGATGTTGCCACTGAAAATAATGTGATGAAAGTGACATGTTAAATCAAGGTGTGTCCACTAATTAGCATCACAGGTGTCTACAATCTTGTAATCAGTCAGTGGGCCTGTATATGGGGCTACAGATACTCACTGTGCTGTTTGGTGACATGGTGTGTATCACACTTAACATGAACCAGAGGAAGCAAAGGAAAGAGTTGTCTCAGGAGACTAGACAGAAAATTATAGACCAGCATGTTAAAGGTAAAGGTTACAAGACCAGCTCCAGGAAGCTTGATGTTCCAGGGACTACAGTTGCACATATTGTTCAGAAACATGGAGGAGGCTTTGTTATGTTCTGGGGCTGCTTTGCTGCATCTGGCACAGGGTGTCTTGAATCTGTGCAGGTTACAATGGAATCTCAAGACTATAAAGGGATTCTAGAGAGAAATGTGCTGCCCAGAGTCAGACAGCTTGGTTTCAGTCGCAGATCATGGGTCTTGCAACAGGATAATGTAGAAGTGTAGATTGGGCACACCAGAAAATGATTAATGCACGTCCACAAGTAGATCAGGTGCCAACAAATGCAATGTTACTTTATTAGGTCACACAGTACAGACCAACGTTTCGGCCAGCAGGCCTTCATCAGGGTTCTAGTAAAATAAGGATAACAGTACAGAAAAAAATGCAACGCGTTAGTAATATAACGAAATGGTGTAAAGATTAGGGTGAGTGAGGTGATCCCGGGTGATTTTTCGCAAAATGTGGTGACTTAATATAAAGTAACTTAATTGTGTTATTTTAGTAGAGGTTATGTGCCGTAAATCCAAACAGGTGTGGTATACTAAAACGAATCTCGTGATGCCAGTGATGAAGTAAGGGTCAATAGGATTCAATATAGGACATCTGTTAAGAGAAGGCTTCCACTAAGAAGAGAAAAAAAAGGGGAAATAAAGAAGGCAAGAAAAAGAGGGGTCAAGATAGGGCATAAATGGGATAACATAATTACCCATAGTAGTACTGGTGATGGGTCAAAGGTAAACCAGAATAGATCTATCAAGGATCAACCAATGGATAAGTGCTCCAAAATTCTAGAAATAAGAAGCGAGTTAAAACCAGCAGAGAAGAAAAAAGAAAAAATGGAGGTGTGAGCTAAAGCAAAAGGGTGAATAATGCTAGGGTTGTGTGTTGACTCTGTAGTCTATTCCAGGAGGAATGATCATTATCACGTAGAGGATAGAATTAATGGGTATCAGGCTAAAGGGAAAAAAAAGAGAGGAAAAGAGAAGGTACCAACCACTAAGTTCCATGTGAGAGATCATGCTGTGTAGTATGAACCACCGACAAGTGTGGAAAAAAGAAACTTCATAGTGTACAGTTTAAGCAGTCAGAAAGGGGGGAGGGGGGTCTAAGAGAATAAATCACGGTGAGAAGGTACCTTGAAGTTGTGGGAATCAGGAGATAATCCAAGGTAGGGCACCAGACCAGTCAAACAAAGTTGACAAGTACTGATACTATCAGAGGGTAAACACTATGTGGAGATTACATGAGAGACTAAATATATAGATCAGGGAATCCTAGAGTGAAAATGGATGCCTAAAATTAAGACAGTGTGGGTTACCTTGAAGAGCCAAACAAGGGGCTTGGGCACATCTATAGATAAAAAGAGATTAGCTAAGATGAGTGGAACTAGATTGAAAAAACAGTCCTCAAAATGTGTAGCAGAAATACAGACTTATGAAAGCTGAGTCAAAGCTCAGAGGTATATGGAACCTATATAGGAAAAGAAAGGAATACAGCCATAAGGAGCAGTCATAGATAAAGACAGAGCTCATGGAGTGTAAACCGGGAGCTCAGTTACCTTGTGTGCGTCCCAGCTGGGTGCGAGGAGATGTGCGGCGAGTGATAGGATGTGGCCGCGCTATAAAGAGAAAGGGGCGGGACGGAGTGACGTCATATCCCTTGTTTGAGACGCACGGAAGTGCGGGGAGGCAGAGCGGCGGAACGCAAGCCGCGTCTGTGTAATGTGCTGGTGTATTGTGCATGCGCACTAGGAAGAAGAGAGACAACAGTTGTCATGGTGCTTGCTGTGGCGATTTTGACGATTTCTAGTGCTAAAGTGCATGTTTCAAACGTTGGTGCAGCTTGTGCCAAGTTCTAGGATGTGGTTCAATAGTGCATCTAAGATATAAGAAAAAATGAAATTAGTAGAGCAATTACAGTATTAATAAGCAACTATTGGTACAATAAACAGGACTTAAAGAATAAAATATAGGATATTGTGCAGTATTTTTGTTTTCTAGTACAAAATAATGTTACACCGCTTTGGTAAAGTTTGGTAGGTAGGAAAGCAGCATCTGTATACACATAATACTGAATATTTGGAAATCCTAAGAAAAGGGTTCATATAGTCCTTTATGGTCAATAATACAGGGAATCAAAGAAACAAAGGGAAAGGAGTAAATGTATACCAAAATTCATGTTCAATGCAATTAATAAATGCGTACATTAATGTGGAAAAATGGTTAATAATTTTCTCTATAAATCATCATTGCCATATAGAACTAATGACTATGGACATTAAATATTCATAAGAATTATACATCAAAATTGTTCATACTCGCGGTTGAGCCCTAAGGGTTCTAGGGTCTGGAGTGTGTGGATCCAGAAGGCTTCCCGCAATTTAAGCCTTCGTATACGATCCCCACCCCTCCTTTGTGGAGGGATATCCTCAATGATTTGGAACCGTAATTGGGATACGTTGTGACCATGATTGGAAAAATGAAAGGGAATGGGCAAAAGTGCATTGTTGCATCGGATTGTAGACTTATGTTTACTTATACGGTCACGTATATGTTGAGTGGTCTCACCCACATATATGTAACCGCAAGGGCATTTAATCAGGTAGACTACATAGGAGGACGCGCAAGTATAAAAACCCTTGATGGGGTAGCGTTTGCCGGTGCGGGGATGTGTGAAGAATTCACCTTTAATAACATTATTACATTGGTTACAGCCCAGACAGGGGAATGTTCCTTTCCTTGAGTTTGGAGGGTCAATTGAGTTGTCTTTTTCTTTGAGCCAATGTCAGCTCTTACTACTGTTTGCCTGATGTTTGGGGCTTTCTTATGACAAAAGAGTGGGGTGTTTGCAAATTCAGGAATATCGGGGTAACTCTTGTGTAAAAGGTGCCAATGTTCACGGATTGTTCCTTGTATTAGTTTGTTAAAGGGGTGATACGTGGATACAAAAGGTATCCTTGGACCCGACTGCCTTTGATGAGTTGGAGGGTTTAAGTGTCCCTCAGCAATCTGTATTGGGTACCCCCTATTCCTGAACTTGGTTGTCATTTCATCGTGTCTGATGGATTTCACAGCCGGATCAGAAACAATGCGGTCAATTCTCATGTGTTGCGATCTCGGTAGGGAGATCTTTACATGGCGTGGGTGGCTGCTGCTATAGTGCAACAAACTGTTCCTATCAGTAGGTTTTATATACAGGTCAGTGGTCAGAGTTCCAGTGGGATTAATCGTGACCATTGTGTCAAGGAAGTTGATGCTCCGTTTGTCATGGTGCATTGTGAATGTCAAATTGGGGATCAAAGTGTTGAGTTCATGGAAAAAGGAATTGAGCATAGTGACGGTGCCATTCCAGATTAAAAACACATCGTCAATGTAACGGCGCCAAATGAGGACATGTTCCGTTACATTGGGATGGTTGAATATAAAGTCATGTTCAAACTTGCCCATGAAAATATTTGCATATGGGGGGCTACATTGGCCCCCATTGCTGTGCCCCGTTTCTGGAGGTAGAATGTAGAAAAAAGTTATTTTTCAATACAAGGTGTAACAGATCAATGCATAAATCTTTCCTTAAGGGGTCAAAGTTTTCCTGTTGATCAAGGAACCATTTGACAGCAGCAATTCCCATCTCATGGTCTATACTGGTATAGAGGCTGTTTACGTCCATTGTAACAAGAATAGAATTTGGGGGAACATGATTCAACCCTCTGATGATACCCAAAAATGCACTGGTGTCTTTTATGTATGACCTCAAGGATGGAACAAGTGGACTTAACATTTTCTCAAGAACCTGAGAGAGAGGGGATAATACTGAATTAGTAGAGGCCACAATAGGTCTTCCTGGTGGCTTCGTCAGGTTCTTATGAACTTTGGGGAGAGTATACAAGACCGGTGTAATGGGATGTTGAGTAATGAGGAAGTCGGCCAGTTTCTGGTCGACCACCCCATTGGATCTGAAACGGTCTATTGTTTTTTTGATCTCTTTCTGAATCTCACTTGTGGGGTCCCTTGTTAACATCATATAGGTCATATCGTCAGAAAGTTGTGAATTTATCTCACTAACATAATAGTCTCGATCAAGTACTGTCACGGGTGGCACGGATGACAGGGTGGAGGCCACGCGCAGACGATCCCAGCGTGTGGCCCACCAGCCATAATGGTGGAGGATGGTCCGTCTCTTTCAGGGGCATTTACCTTCTGTGTAGATGGAGAGAGGGTGTGATGGGATCTCGCTGTTATGGGGGGACGGCTGTGGAGGTCTTGTGCTCGGTCTGGTTTTATCCACCAATATTGTAGGTCACTAGGACCCAGCAGATTCCTTCCACTTTTATAAGGAGGTTCATTACCCTTCCTCGGTGCAGGTGATAGTTCCTTGTGCACTCATTATCCTTGCTCCAGCAGACGCGGAGGTTGTGAAGGTTGCTGAGTTCTGCTGTCAGATAAGTGTTTCCTTTTCCCAAATGTCTGTCTTCCCTGGTGTTTGTCTTTAGTTGATAGTGGAGGGGTCTAGTGAACCTCTCCATCTGATCCTTAGATAAGATAGTGCTAGGATCAGAGAGGGACGAGGTTCGTGGTCGGCGACAGTTGAGGAGACTGTATAGGGACGTTAGGGCAGACAGGGTCAGCTCTAGGAAGTCTAGGGGTCACCGTCTCCTTCTTGTGCCCTTAGCGTTAGGGACTCCTTATTCCCCCCCCCGTCGTTATCCTACGCTGGGTGTCTTCCCCACTCCCAGCGTGACAAGTACTACCAAGGCACCGCCTTTGTCAGCCGGTTTTATTATTATACTGGTATTATCCTTAAGGGATTTTAAGGCCCTGGACTCAACTTGTGTTAGGTTATGTTTCAGATGTAATTCACCATTGTGAATTCTATCCTCAATATCTTTTATATCCCGTGTAACTAATTCCACAAACGTCTCTACTGGGTGATACTTTTTCGGAGGCATGAAGGAGCTCGGAGAGGTTAATCCAAGTTCCTTGAGGCATAGGGTGTTATCAGTGGTATTGCTGGGTAGAAATGGATTAACATGAAAGTGAGTCTTGAGTCTCAGAGACCTGAAAAAACCTTTCAACTCCTGCTCTAATTGAAAAGAGTTGTAAGATGGTGTTGGACTGAAGGATAATCCCTTCTGTAGGACATGTAGTTCTGCCGGGGAGAGAATATAGGAGGAGATGTTGTAAACCAGTTGCGACCCACCTGTGACCGTGTCACCATCCGTGATGGTCCCGGTGTGCCTCTTGCCCCTCCGTGTCTTTTTCGGGCCGGGCGTCGACCTAAAAAAGAAGGGAGCGGATACTGGGGAGGGTAATGTGGATATGGTCCATAAGGTTGTGGATGTCCATATTCTCCCTCTGAGCCGGAGGAAGAATAATATCCGGTACTTAGTGGTGGGGGTTCCGCAGAACGCCATCTGTAGACTTGTTGTTTCTCGTAATCCTCTCTGTCCCTGTTGAACTTCATCTTTTTCCGGGCTTGAAGGGTTTTTTTGAATTCGTTATTTGAAGAAATTGCCTTTTTCTTTGCCTTTTCAAAGTCGGTGTTGGATAATGAGTCCTTAAGTTGTTCTTCTAGGGTTGTCACGCTCTCACTGAGTTTCTCTAACTCATCGTGTAAAAATTCGATGGTTAACAAGATTAGGTCCATAGAACACTTGTTTAAAATGCTCTCAAATTTTGAACAAAAGGCTTCGTTGTCCGAAAAAAGGGTCGGACGTAACGATACACGAAGACCTCGTGGTATTCGCTGAGCCCGGTGGTACTCCGCCAAGGTCACATAGTGTAAATCTAAGGCGGTTTGTTTTTTCAATTCCCTCTCGAAGCTAGTCGCTCGGGTTTCTTCTGGCGGTGTGTCAAGAAACTCTTTTGGTTTCTTCACACGCGAGAGGATAGTGTTAGTATAATCACTATCATAGGAGAAGGTTTGGAATGACATCTGGTATATACGGAGCACCTCCCAAAAAAAGAGCAACAATAGAGAATATAGAGGGCTCAACGTATGAGGATTGGGTGCACCAATAAAAATAGTAGACTGTAGAAGTGTAGATTGGGCACACCAGAAAATGATTAATGCACGTCCACAAGTAGATCAGGTGCCAACAAATGCAATGTTACTTGATGTAACAATTTTGATGTATAATTCTTATGAATATTTAATGTCCATAGTCATTAGTTCTATATGGCAATGATGATTTATAGAGAAAATTATTAACCATTTTTCCACATTAATGTACGCATTTATTAATTGCATTGAACATGAATTTTGGTATACATTTACTCCTTTCCCTTTGTTTCTTTGATTCCCTGTATTATTGACCATAAAGGACTATATGAACCCTTTTCTTAGGATTTCCAAATATTCAGTATTATGTGTATACAGATGCTGCTTTCCTACCTACCAAACTTTACCAAAGCGGTGTAACATTATTTTGTACTAGAAAACAAAAATACTGCACAATTTCCTATATTTTATTCTTTAAGTCCTGTTTATTGTACCAATAGTTGCTTATTAATACTGTAATTGCTCTACTAATTTCATTTTTTCTTATATCTTAGATGCACTATTGAACCACATCCTAGAACTTGGCACAAGCTGCACCAACGTTTGAAACATGCACTTTAGCACTAGAAATCGTCAAAATCGCCACAGCAAGCACCATGACAACTGTTGTCTCTCTTCTTCCTAGTGCGCATGCACAATACACCAGCACATTACACAGACGCGGCTTGCGTTCCGCCGCTCTGCCTCCCCGCACTTCCGTGCGTCTCAAACAAGGGATATGACGTCACTCCGTCCCGCCCCTTTCTCTTTATAGCGCGGCCACATCCTATCACTCGCCGCACATCTCCTCGCACCCAGCTGGGACGCACACAAGGTAACTGAGCTCCCGGTTTACACTCCATGAGCTCTGTCTTTATCTATGACTGCTCCTTATGGCTGTATTCCTTTCTTTTCCTATATAGGTTCCATATACCTCTGAGCTTTGACTCAGCTTTCATAAGTCTGTATTTCTGCTACACATTTTGAGGACTGTTTTTTCAATCTAGTTCCACTCATCTTAGCTAATCTCTTTTTATCTATAGATGTGCCCAAGCCCCTTGTTTGGCTCTTCAAGGTAACCCACACTGTCTTAATTTTAGGCATCCATTTTCACTCTAGGATTCCCTGATCTATATATTTAGTCTCTCATGTAATCTCCACATAGTGTTTACCCTCTGATAGTATCAGTACTTGTCAACTTTGTTTGACTGGTCTGGTGCCCTACCTTGGATTATCTCCTGATTCCCACAACTTCAAGGTACCTTCTCACCGTGATTTATTCTCTTAGACCCCCTCCCCCCTCCCCCCTTTCTGACTGCTTAAACTGTACACTATGAAGTTTCTTTTTTCCACACTTGTCGGTGGTTCATACTACACAGCATGATCTCTCACATGGAACTTAGTGGTTGGTACCTTCTCTTTTCCTCTCCTTTTTTTCCCTTTAGCCTGATACCCATTAATTCTATCCTCTACGTGATAATGATCATTCCTCCTGGAATAGACTACGGAGTCAACACACAACCCTAGCATTATTCACCCTTTTGCTTTAGCTCACACCTCCATTTTTTCTTTTTTCTTCTCTGCTGGTTTTAACTCGCTTCTTATTTCTAGAATATTGGAGCACTTATCCATTGGTTGATCTTTGATAGATCTATTCTGGTTTACCTTTGACCCATCACCAGTACTACTATGGGTAATTATGTTATCCCATTTATGCCCTATCTTGACCCCTCTTTTTCTTGCCTTCTTTATTTCCCCTTTTTTTTCTCTTCTTAGTGGAAGCCTTCTCTTAACAGATGTCCTATATTGAACCCTATTGACCCTTACTTCATCACTGGCATCACGAGATTCGTTTTAGTATACCACACCTGTTTGGATTTACGGCACATAACCTCTACTAAAATAACACAATTAAGTTACTTTATATTAAGTCACCACATTTTGCGAAAAATCACCCGGGATCACCTCACTCACCCTAATCTTTACACCATTTCGTTATATTACTAACGCGTTGCATTTTTTTCTGTACTGTTATCCTTATTTTACTAGAACCCTGATGAAGGCCTGCTGGCCGAAACGTTGGTCTGTACTGTGTGACCTAATAAAGTAACATTGCATTTGTTGGCACCTGATCTACTTGTGGACGTGCATTAATCATTTTCTGGTGTGCCCAATCTACACTTCTACAGTCTACTATTTTTATTGGTGCACCCAATCCTCATACGTTGAGCCCTCTATATTCTCTATTGTTGCAACAGGATAATGACCCAAACACACATCTAAAAACACCCAATAATGGCTAAGAGGCAAACATTGAACTATTCTGAAGTGGCCTTCTATGAACCCTGACCTAAATCCTATTGAGCATCTTTGGAAAGAGCTGAAACATGCCGTCTGGAAAAGGCAACCTTCAAACACAAGACAACTAAAGCAGTTTGCTATTGAGGAGTGGGGCCAAAATACCTGTCGAGAGGTGCAGAAGTCCCATTGACAGTTACAGGAATCGTTTGATTGCAGTAATTGCCTCAAAAGGTTGTGTAACAAAATATCGAGGTAAGGGACCATCATTTCTGTCCAGGCATATTACATGAGTTTCATTTTTTTTTAATTCAGTGGAAGCAGGGTTGAAAACAATGTCTGATTTTCATTTGTTCATTTTCATACATTTTCTATTCATTATTACTTTAGTCAGATTCAAGTTATATCTGTGACCATTGTAGGTTTTTCTCTAATTAAACGAGGGGTACCAACAGTTATATATATTTAATCATTGCCATACATCTTTGATACTGACTTTTTTCCTGTAGGAATGAATCATGTGGCATGGAAGATTTCAACTTACCCCATCCCATTTTCCTTCAACATTTGTTCTATACAGATTAGATAGTTGGCCGGATAATTAGTGGGTTTATCTATTTTATATGGGTATCTTTAGATGTGAAACACAGAACAAAGTCTTCACTTCACTTTATAAATGATAAAACAACCTATAAAGAGGCACCCCTCCTCAAATGTCTAGGAGAAAGAATTGCCACAAACCAAACCAGATGCTAATAATCTAATATATAAAGCTGAATGTGTGTGTGTGTATGTATGTATGTGTGTATGTATGTATGTGTGTATGGTATGTATGTCCGGGATTGGCATCTACACCGTCGCAACTACAGCCACAAAATTTTGCACAGTCACACATCTGGACCCCGAGAGCGTCATAGGCAATGTTATGAGGCGAAATTTTAACCCCGCGCATTCCAGTTCACCAACCAATTTTGCCCCTATCTACATAATGGGGAAAAAGTGAAAGGAAATGTGTTGTAGGCAAATTGACAGCTACCAGATGTGAACAAGGGGGACTTAAAGAAAGAGAGCGATGCCGCCAAAGAGAATATACCATACAGTTGCTAAGGTGGGGCCCCGACATAGGATACTCACCACACACGGGGATATGAACACACACACAAAATGTGCCTCACACTACCACGTGCTTGAACACATATACCACCCTCAGAACACATTTCACAACACATTCACCAACCTCGCCACATAATCGCCCTAAAACACACAAAAGTCTGGGATTATCATTCAACAATAAAAATCTGATTACCGTATATACTCGTGTATAAGCCGACCCGTGTATAAGCCGACCCCCCTACTTTTGCCCCCAAAAACTGGGAAAACTTATTGACTCGCGTATAAGCCGAGGGTGGACTCCAGCACAGGTATACAGATCCCAGCACAGGGTATACAGGCCCCCAGGCATAGGGTATACAGATCCCAGCACAGGGTATCCAGGCCCCCAGGCACGGGGTATCCAGGCCCCCAGGCACGGGGTATCCAGGCCCCCAGGCACGGGGTATCCAGGCCCCCAGGCACGGGGTATACAGGCCCCCAGGCACGGGGTATACAGGCCCCCAGGCTCGGGGTATACAGGCCCCCAGGCACGGGGTATACAGGCCCCCAGGCTTGGGGTATACAGGCCCCCAGGCACGGGGTATACAGGCCCCCAGGCTCGGGGTATACAGGCCCCCAGGCACGGGTATACAGGCCCCCAGCACGGGGTATACAGCCCCCCCCCCATCCCTCACAGTATGGTGCCCCCCCCTCCATGCTGCCGCTGCTTAGTGTACAATAAATACATTGTTATTATCTCTCACTGGCCCGGTCTCAGTGCATTCTCCCTCCTCCCTGCGAGGCTGCGTGTCATGTGACCGGCCGGTGACGTCATCGCTGTGAGCCCCGATCACATGACACGCAGCCTCGCAGGGAGGAGGGAGAATGCACTGAGACCGGGCCGGTGAGAGATAATAACAATGTATTTATTGTACACTAAGCAGCGGCAGCATGGAGGGGGGATGCGCCATACTGTGAGGGATGATGGGGGCTGTATACCCCGTGCTGGGGGGCTGTAAGGCGATATGCACTGCTCCCCCTGCGGATGGGCGGGGATGCAGTGCATATCATGAATAAGTTATGAGCGGCTCCACGTCACGAGCCGCTCATATTGCAGCCTTCCCCCCACCTCCTCCTGCTCCCGGACACAGCCCCCACCTCGCACAAAAGTATATACTCGTGTATAAGCCCAGGGGGGACTTTTCAGCCCAATTTTTGGGCTGAAAAAGTCGGCTTATACACGAGTATATATGGTAATAAGCAGCAAAACTACAAGAGAAACAAATGTACCATATAGGAAATACGGCAGCTGTCAGTCACATGACCTGTCTATTATGTGTATGTGTGAGCTAATATATACTGTCAGGGGGGAGGGTTTCCTGTTGCCTGGGGATTTATCAGGCTGCCAATAGCAACCATTCACAGTTCAGCTTCTATTTTGCTACTGTTAATCTGAGCTCTGATTGGTTAATATAGACAAGAAAGGACATTCTCAGTAAAGCTTCTGTGAGGTAACAGGATGTCTGTGAGGTAATAGGATGTCAGTTAGGGTGTGTTGGTGGAAAGGCTGATGTCAATCACATTACCTCTATGTGAGAGGATATAGAAACTGCCAGTTACAGACTATTTTTACCACAATAATGCCTCATAAGAAAAGGAGTTCCTTGGCACGAATGTCAGCTGATGCAAAAAGAAACGCAGCATTACGGGTGAGTGAAAAATGTGAAGACCGAGAAACAAGGCTGACACACATGAGAACAGCAGCTGCTTCCTCAAGGGCCAATGAACTTACTGAGGAGAGGGAAGCGAGGCTTGCAGACATGAAAACAAGAGCTGCTTCCTCAAGGGCCAATGCACTTTCTGAGGAGAGGGAAGCGAGGCTTGCAGACATGAAAACGAGCTGCTTCCTCAAGGGCCAATGAACTGTCTGAGGAGAGGGAAGCAAGGATCCACCAAAGCTGTGTAATGGAACAAGACTCTTGATTAAGAACCTGTTTCCACATATAATTGAGGCAACCATTTTGACAGGATGTGCCACAGGAGAAGATGTTTTCATTCCAACAATTCCTCTTATTCCATCTGATTTTCCTTTTCATTTTAAACACCTCCAGTTTCCTGTTCGACTGGCATTTGCTATGTCCATCAACAAGGCTCAGGGACAGTCTTTGAAAGTAGTTGGAATTGATTTACAATCTCCATGCTTTTCTCATGGTCAACTTTATGTGGCCTGTTCAAGGGTTGGAACAGCCAAAAATCTGTTCGTCTTTGCACCTGAAGGAAGAACTAAGAATGTCGTCTATCAAAAGGCTCTCGAATAAGGAGTAGAAGATTACTTCACATTACTTGGCCAATTTAGTTAAATCTTTGTGGAATATCTGTGGTGTTGAAATATATGTTGTGAAATGCTTCTATTAGCTTAGTTTTTGCCTTTTAATAATTACATTTCTATCGATTTGTTTTGTGGTTTTTGTGTGCTGAATACATTTTTGTTAACACATTCTATTTTGTTAACAGCAGTTATTAACCCGGGCGAAGCCGGGTAGTACAGCTAGTTTATTATATAAAGTTCAATTACACTACAGTATTATACAAATTACACCCGGTGATAAAGTAGGAAAACAGGGACAAGGAAACTAAAAACAAAGCATCATGCATGGAACAAAGGGGTACACTGGACCAGGATTCACAGTTTAGTTGCATACAAGGGACTTATACAATTTGGACTAAAGTGCAGCTAGTGTCAATCAGTATCATTCAATAAACACAATGACATTGTGCCAGGGCACTATGAGATAACTTGACATCAATAGTGTCCATCAAACTATACTTAGGGTGAGTATATTATTTAGTAAAGATATCAATCCCACCAGGTCTACTACATAGCAGGCCTGAACTACACTGGTAATTAGCCAGAAGCCCAAACTGATATATGAAACACCATAACAACATACACTGATGTTACTATCAATCATACCTTGTGACATGTTGAATCCAAGAGCACAGCACACCCCAGCCTCGACACGTGTTTCTCCATCTGGCTTCGTCAGGAGGCTAGCTAAGACTGGTATTGTGCTCCCTCTTATAGCCCTCCCACCATGTGTAAGCGATCATAATGATGATATATCAGATATGGTGCTAATTTCCACGCCAAATAGACAAACAGGGCACACATGTGTCTAGGTATCACCCTACTAGTATAGCCAATTACTGGACAGAATTAGGGAATAGATGAGGACAAAACCACCTGATGTTTATATATGGTCTAATACTCGGCGCTCACGGTGCATGATGAGCGCCGCGTCATCACACCTCGCCTCCCGCGCACCGGAAGTGATGCGGTGGAGGAACAGAGTCATCCGACGCGTCACCCCGGCAACGCTCCAGAGCGAGGCACGACGGGCGGCGCACAGCGCATGCGTCCCGAGCGCACGGCCATAAGGACGCAACCCCATAGTAACGCTCAGTGCACAGCGTCTACTAAGCACAGAAATGGTAACCGACAGGGAATGCCCAGACTTTGGACACAGATAAAGAGGAGACATAGGAGATAAACCCAGGGATATATCACAGATGGAATAATCATTTATTAAATAAGTATAAGAGTCCCAAATTATTACATACTAGCTGTACTACCCGGCTTCGCCCGGGTTAATAACTGCTGTTAACAAAATAGAATGTGTTAACAAAAATGTATTCAGCACACAAAAACCACAAAACAAATCGATAGAAATTTAATTATTAAAAGGCAAAAACTAAGCTAATAGAAGCATTTCACAACATATATTTCAACACCACAGATATTCCACAAAGATTTAACTAAATTGGCCAAGTAATGTGAAGTAATCTTCTACTCCTTATTCGAGAGCCTTTTGATAGACGACATTCTTAGTTCTTCCTTCAGGTGCAAAGACGAACAGATTTTTGGCTGTTCCAACCCTTGAACAGGCCACATAAAGTTGACCATGAGA
Organism: Allobates femoralis; assembly: GCA_033576535.1. Taxonomy (NCBI): domain Eukaryota; kingdom Metazoa; phylum Chordata; class Amphibia; order Anura; family Aromobatidae; genus Allobates; species Allobates femoralis. Next base: position 56,055 of record JARQOC010000454.1, on the reverse strand, counting down.
AAAGCATGGAGATTGTAAATCAATTCCAACTACTTTCAAAAGACTGTCCCTGAGCCTTGTTGATGGACATAGCAAATGCCAGTCGAACAGGAAACTGGAGGCGTTTAAAATGAAAAGGAAAATCAGATGGAATAAGAGGAATTGTTGGAATGAAAACATCTTCTCCTGTGGCACATCCTGTCAAAATGGTTGCCTCAATTACATGTGGAAACAGGTTCTTAATCAAGAGTCTTGTTCCATTACACAGCTTTGGTGGATCCTTGCTTCCCTCTCCTCAGACAGTTCATTGGCCCTTGAGGAAGCAGCTCTTGTTTTCATGTCTGCAAGCCTCGCTTCCCTCTCCTCAGAAAGTTCATTGGCCCTTGAGGAAGCAGCTCTTGTTTTCATGTCTGCAAGCCTCGCTTCCCTCTCCTCAGTAAGTTTATTGGCCCTTGAGGAAGCAGCTGCTGTTCTCATGTGTGTCAGCCTTGTTTCTCGGTCTTCACATTTTTCACTCACCCGTAATGCTGCTTTTCTTTTTGCATCAGCTGACATTCATGCCAAGGAACTCCTTTTCTTATGAGGCATTATTGTGGTAAAAATAGTCTGTAACTGGCAGTTTCTATATCCTCTCACATAGAGGTAATGTGTGTCACGGTCGCGCTCGCGACCCATGAGGTAAGGGGAATGTGGACCCACTGGACCACAGGGGGGACCCGGGCCTGCCCAGACTAGGGAAGAACAGCAACCGGGTTCTGTGGCAGCTGAGCATGTGGGCTAGATGGTAACCTGCAGGACAAGACGACACCGCACACTTCAGGTATAGCAAAAGTAACGTTTACTGAACAAGAACACACATCAAGGACACGGAACATCATGGACACGGAACATCACGGACACCAGGCGGGAACCTCAGGGTCATCTCGGACACCAGGCGGGAACCTCAGGGTCATCTCGGACACCAGGCGGGAACCTCAGGGTCATCTCGGACACCAGGCGGGAACCTCAGGGTCATCTCGGACACCAGGCGGGAACCTCAGGGTCATCTCGGACACCAGGCGGGAACCTCAGGGTCATCTCGGACACCAGGCGGGAACCTCAGGGTCATCTCGGACACCAGGCGGGAACCTCAGGGTCATCTCGGACACCAGGCGGGAACCTCAGGGTCATCTCGGACACCAGGCGGGAACCTCAGGGTCATCTCGGACACCAGGCGGGAACCTCAGGGTCATCTCGGACACCAGGCGGGAACCTCAGGGTCATCTCGGACACCAGGCGGGAACCTCAGGGTCATCTCGGACACCAGGCGGGAACCTCAGGGTCATCTCGGACACCAGGCGGGAACCTCAGGGTCATCTCGGACACCAGGCGGGAACCTCAGGGTCATCTCGGACACCAGGCGGGAACCTCAGGGTCATCTCGGACACCAGGCGGGGACATCGGGGTCATCTCAGACACCAGGCAAGACATCGGGGTCATCTCGGACACAAGGCAAGACATCGGGGTCATCTCGGACACAAGGCAAGACATCATCAGGCAGGACCTCAGGACCATCTCGGACACCAGGCGGAACCTCGGGGTCATCTCGGACACCAGGCACGGACACCAGGCAGAACCTCAGGTCCATCTTGGACACCGACAGTCAGGACGTCTGGACTCCATGCAACGGACATGGCTCCAGACCGGGAACAGCAAGACACAAGCAGGAACAAGACAAGGACGTTGGCACCAACACAGATAAGACAGGTCCAGGGACACAGACATCAGCTTTCCCAGAACTGATTGCAGGCAGAACAGGAGCTGTAGACAAGGCAGACCAGGAGCAGCATGTTGGACCAAACACACAGGGCTAGGTCAAGAAACCTAATGCGAGGCTCTGGCGACGCCCAACAGGGAAGAGGAACTTTAAATAGGAGCTGACCCTCAGCTATAGGCTGGGGACAGCAATTCAAGCGCACACCCTCCATCTTACTAAACTGGGGAAGGTGTGGCGGCGCGCACCCTAGGCACAGTCAGAACCCATACAGCATAGCCAGCACAGGAACCGATGCCCAGAGCACCTGGCAGCGGCTGCAAGCCTAGACACACGTGGAAAGTCATGCACCAGCTGCAGAGGACCTCACAACCCGCGGATAGCTTCCACAGCGGGAGCCAGGGTCCACACGAGAGGTAAACAGCGGAGCACTGACAATACAACACGTGCAGCTACGCAGCGGAGCTGGGAACTGAGCAGAATCCTATCCAGGTAACATACTACAGTCTCCCAGCTGGACAGGGGGGGAAGGAGCATTGGGTGAAAGCGCAGTAACGCCGAGGGAACCAAGACACCAGACCACCGGCGTTACAATGTGACTGACATCAGCCTTTCCACCAACACACCCTAACTGACATCCTATTACCTCACAGACATCCTGTTACCTCACAGAAGCTTTACTGAGAATGTCCTTTCTTGTCTATATTAACCAATCAGAGCTCAGATTAACAGTAGCAAAATAGAAGCTGAACTGTGAATGGTTGCTATTGGCAGCCTGATAAATCCCCAGGCAACAGGAAACCCTCCCCCCTGACAGTATATATTAGCTCACACATACACATAACAGACAGGTCATGTGACTGACAGCTGCCGTATTTCCTATATGGTACATTTGTTTCTCTTGTAGTTTTGCTGCTTATTAATCAGATTTTTATTGTTGAAGGATAATCCCAGACTTGTGTGTATTTTAGGGCGATTATGTGGCTAGGTTGGTGAATGTGTTGTGAAATGTGTGCTGAGGGTGGTATATGTGTTCAAGCACGTGGTAGTGTGAGGCGCATTTTGTGTGTGTGTTCATATCCCCGTGTATGGTGAGTATCCTATGTAGGGGCTCATCGCTCTCATTCTTTAAGTCCCCCTTGTTCACATCTGGTAGCTGTCGATTTTCCTCCAACACTTTTCCTTTCCCTTTTTCCCCATTATGTAGAAAGGGGCAAAATTGTTTGGTGAATTGGAATGCGCGGGGTTAAAATTTTGCCTCACAACATAGCCTATGATGCTCCAGGGGTCCAGATGTGTGACTGTGCAAAATTTTGTGGCTGTAGTTGCGACGGTGTAGATGCCAATCCCGGACATACATACATACACACACACATTCAGCTTTATATATTAGATTGACTACTAAATGTATTTATATGAGGGGATGATTAATACTGGGGAAAGAAGGAGTAAAAAGGATAACAAATCCCTGGAGGCCAAGCCATCTGTCTAGCCACCCAGGCATAACACCATGCCAAAGGGCAATAGTGCCAGCATGAGTGAACACTACAGAGGGTGATCAGATATGGTGACACAAACTATCTCCAAGTCGTACCCCCTAACTGTTGGCAATTACATGGAGGCGCTCCAAGAATTTGAGAGATCTTTTTTTTTTATAATTCTTTATTTTAGAAAAGTTTTGAATTTTCATGACAGGGAAGAAAACACACATTACTTCTCAGTTAGTATATCCAAACAAATATCATGTAGATATGGTGGCCAAACCAGTTAGGCCCAAACTCAGCAAATACTATATATTTTTATGCGTCTACGGAGTAGACACTGCCTTAAAGAGTTAGGATCTACAACATAATGTTCCATTTAAAACCTTACATCAATATTCAATCTTCACAGTAGAAGTCATTGCTGCAACATCATATATTGACAGTTGACCAAGTAAAAGGGAGAGAGGAAAACCAAAGAGAGAGGAAAAAGAACAGTTAGAGAGTAGACATGGGGGGGTGGGGGGAGGAGGGGTAGGATGGGAAGGGGAAAGGGACGGTGTCAGATTATGTGGAAACGCGAAGCCTCTACGCAGGTGAAAAGGTGCGACCCCACTAGACTAGCCAAATTAATTGGCGAGTCCGCCAAGGAAGGGTTTTCTAACAGTCTCTATAAGGCTTATATAAATCAGATTGTTGAAACATCATCCAGGAAAACCACGTATTACGGAAAGCTACATACGTGTCATGGATTGAGGAGGTCAAGTCCTCTAGGTGCATGAGGTCGTTCACCTTCTCCAACCACATTGACACGGAGGGGCATCTCTCCGTCTTCCAGAGCATTGGAACACATGATCTAGCCGCCATGACTAGAAATCTCAACAAGGAACGCTTATATTTACGAAGGGGCATCTGACAGTGATGTAACAAGAATAGGGCCGGGCCCAGGTCAGCTGTACACTCTGTGACAATCCTGACGATCTTTGTCACTTCAGACCAAAACGGCCTAAGCTTCCTACACTCCCAAAATATGTGGAGTAGGGTACCGTCTGCCTCGCCACACCTCCAACAACCCGGATCAGTAGAAGGAAAAACCCTGTGTAATTGGGCAGGAACTCTATACCATCTTGTCAATATTTTATAATTAGCTTCCTGCAGTCTCGAGCATATTGATGTGGAGTGAGCTAAAGTAAATATATCAGATCTCTGGTCCATTGACAGCTCCAGACCTAGATCAGCTTCCCACTTCAGCATAAATTGGGGAACCGGCAGGTCCGGGGGGGATATCAAACACGCGTAGATCCTCGACACCGCATGTCTACAGTCATCCGCATCTAGACACATATGTTCAAATAACGTCTTCGGCCCTATAAAGGACAACTTTGGAGGAAACCTCCGGAGGTAATGCGTGAGCTGTAAGCATCTCCAGAATCCCAAAGCCCTCAGGTCCGTAATTGAGTCAAGTTGTTTAAGCGTGGGCCAAGTGTCACCAACGCCCCAACTCTCAACTCTGTCTAGTCCCGCCGCAATCCAGCATTGGAAAACAGGGTCATCTACGCTGGGTTTAAAATCAGGGTGACTCAGGATCGGACATAAAGTCGAGGTGTGTGGAATCATCAAGGATCTGACCAGGGTATAGTCGCATACCTTGAGGGTAGCCCCAATCGTCGGGTGGTCGCAAACCGTCTCATCTCGTCTGATTGATGTCCAAGGCAACGTCTTTAGTCTTAGGGAAGTAGAGTCCTGTTCAATCTGTACCCAGATTTGGTTCTTTCCATGTCTACACCAGTCTACCACCCGTGTGAGATGACTGGCTATGTGATACAATTTGATATCTGCCAAATTCACGCCACCCTCCCTCTAACGTCTGTGTAACATAGATCTTGCCAATCTCGGTTTCGTATTATTCCAAATGAATCATGTCTGAATTTGTGAGATTATCTTAAAAAAGGATGACGGTATGCTGACGGGGAGTGTCTGTAGGTAATATAAGATCTTCGGAAGAATAGTCATTTTAAAGAGTAGGCATCTACCCGTCCATGTAAAGGTGGACGACAACCACCTCTCGCAGTCGGCTCTAATTGATTTTACCAAAGAAGGGAAATTGGCATTATATAAATTTCGGACGTCCGGTGTGATTAGCAATCCCAGGTAGCGGAGGGCCTTAGGTGACCAGTGAAATGTAAAGGCGTCTTTTAATCTGTCTATCAAGCTGTCGGGAAGGGAAACATTTAATGCCTCCGATTTAGCTCTGTTAATTTTAAAATTAGAGAGATAATGAAAAGTCTCCAATTCTTTCAGCAAGTTTGGCAGAGAGATCTCAGGGCGCGTCACAAAAAATAAAAGGTCGTCAGCATATGCGGCAATTTTGTGTTCCGTCGACTTAATTAGTAGGCCAGAAATATCTCCATTCATCCTTATATGACGTAACAAAGGTTCCAGGGTCAGAATAAAAATAAGTGGGGACAGCGGGCATCCCTGGCGAGTGCCGTTGGCAATATCAAAAGATTCGGAGAGGACTCCGTTGACCCTCACTCTTGCCGATGGGACGGAGTACAGGGACAAGACCCATTCAAGCATCTTTGGTCCCAAACCGATATGAGAAGTGTCTCTTCGATGAAGGACCAATGTACACGGTCGAACCCTTTTTCGGCGTCCGTGGATAACAACATCAATGGGGTGTTAGAGAGTTTTGCGTTATAGATTAAATTCATGGCCTTGGTGGTGTCATCCCTGGCCTCTCGTCCCAGGACAAACCCAGTCTGATCTGAATGAACTATGCTTGGTATGAATGGGGAAAGCCTCGCCGCCAAGATTTTAGCAAATAGCTTAAGATCCACATTTAATAAAGATATGGGGCGGTAGCTAGAGCATACCAAGGGGTCCTTCCCTGATTTGTGAATTACTGTGATGGTGGCGTGTAGCGCATCTCTCGGGTGTGGGACTTTTAACGACATGGTGTTGAAGAATGTTCTCAAGTGTGGCAGTAGGGACTTTTTAAATGTTTTATAGTAGCCAGTTGTAAACCCATCGGGGCCAGGTGCTTTACCTGATTTGGTCGAGGACAGCGCATCTATAATTTCTTGGTCCGAAATCGGAACATCTAGGGATTGCTGCGCCACATCCGGAAGTTTTGGCAGCCCCGAAGATCGTATATACTCTTTTTTTTTTTTTTCCACATTAAATTTTTATTGAAAAGATTTAGAATAACAATAAACAACGACATTACAGGATAGGAAAAAATGAAAGCCCGGAGGCTTTAACTAAGGAAACCCAGAAGGTAAAAAAAAGAAAAAAAAAATGGGGTGGTAGAGGGGGGGATAAAGCGGGTGTATGATAGGGGTAGGAGGATTAAAAGGGGGGAAGAGACATTAGTACCGCTAATCACACCAATCCGGTTTAGTAACAATATAGTATTCTGAAGATCAAACCAAACAAGCTATACACACTATATAACACTATACAACAGAGGCTTCAGGTGAAGGTGAAAATACCGCATCAATCTCAGTCACACTAAGAGGCTGAATCGGAGATTTTGCAGCTAAAGAGTGGGCTGACCATACTTGCCAACTATTCAGGGCCTTGTTTTTATTCGCTCTATCCAAAGCCAGAAAATATTCCTGTTGTAAGATCGTGTTGACCTTGTCCGCCACCTCCCCGAGGGAGGGAGGGGCGGGAGATTTCCACCTACTGGCTATAACTAGTCTCGTTGCCACAAGGATATAGGAAACTACATCACGCAGGGTCGGGGGAATAGAGCCCAGACCAACATGGAGAACTGCCATCTCAGGAGTCAAGGGCATCGCTATACCCGTAACTGACCGGATCAGGCCCTCCACCAGAGCCCACAGAGCTGTTATCCTCGGGCACCCCCACCACATGTGGGCCAGTGTGCCTTTTTGTCCGCACTGTCTCCAGCACAATGGGGACAGGGACTTATCAAAATTAGCCAGTTTAGATGGAGACACATACCATCGCAACTGAACTTTTTTCAAATTTTCCAGATGGTTTATACATCTCGAGGACCTCTGTATGTCTCTGGCGGAGTCGGTCCAGTCCTCTGCCGAGGCAAAGAATTCTAAATCCCTCTCCCAGTGGAGCATGTAAGGTTGTTTATCTGGTGAGTCCATGAGCACAAGATCTCTATACAGATTCGAGTATCCCTTGAGGACAGTCGGGCCCGAAAAGAGGAACCTCCGGAAGCAGGAAGTCTCACTGGGGGAATCTCCGGCAAGGGCCGATCCTCTCAGGAAGTCCCTCATCTGTATGTACTGGAGGGCATGCGGCTTTAATTCCGGGTAGTCCTCCAGGAGAGACCCAAACGAACGGAACTTGCCGTCTCGGAAACAAACAGTCTCCCAGGGAGAACACCCCAGCCCTCTCCCAGACCTTTACATGTAAGGTGGGGAGATGCGGCTTCACTGCCCTCAGCGGGATTTGGGACGGGGGAAAGGCCGTCCACGTCCGCGGGGACCTCCTCCAGTACCAGAGGAGTGCCTTCATTGTGAGTAGTCTAGGGGACCACCTCCCCGGGCACAACGTCTCAGATGCCATGGCACCCCTCAAATCTCCTTCCCCTACCTCCTGGGCTTCGATCTGTACCCATTTTTTGTTCGGGGGGGTTCGTCCACCAGGCCTTGGCCTCCTCCAAAACCCCAGCTTTGTGGATCTTTCTCAGCTCCGGGACCCCCATTCCGCCTCTCCCTAGAGGAAGAAATATGACCGATCTCGCCACCCGGGGACGTTTGTTAGCCCAAACATAGTTGTTAACCAGGTTCTGGAGTTTTTCCATCCATTTGTTAGGAACAATCAACGGGACCCCTCTAAATACGTAAATAATTTTTGGCAGGATGAGCATATTAAGAGCCTGGATCCTAGCTATCCAGGAAAGGGTCCCGATCGGGTGGGCAGCCATATCTCTCGAGATGTTAGCAATCAGCTTTTCAAAATTGCGCCGGACCAGATCCCCAGAGGGGCAAAGGGTTATTCCCAGATAGGGGATCCCGTCTGGGGTGATCCGGAACGGGACTGACTTAGCTATGGAGGAGAGCAGGTCCCGTGGGACACCAATCGGAAGTAGCAACGACTTGGAGGCATTCAGTTTATAAAAGGATGCTTTAGAGTAATGGTCTAGGACATCCATTATTGCTGGGAGGGAGGACTCCAGTCGAGTGCATGAGATGATAACATCATCTGCGTATAAGCCCACCGCATGTCGACTGGATCCGACCGATATACCCCATATTTCAGGGTGGGTCCTGAAGGCAGCCGCCAGGGGCTCAGTCGCCAGAGCAAAAATCACTGGCGACAACGGGCACCCCTGGCGTGTCCCATTTGAGATCCGAAAGGCAGGCGAGAGAAACCCAGAAGAGAGGACCCTGGCATTAGGATTGGAGTAGAGGGACATCACTGCCGAAAGAAAGGGGCAAGAAAGGCCAAACTTCCTCAGCACAGCCTCTAGGTAACCCCAGTGTACCCTGTCAAAGGCCTTCTCAGCGTCAAGGGACAGGAATACACTGGGGGACCCCTCCAATTCTGCCAGATTAACCAGGTCTATCATTCTGCGTGAGACATCTCTCGCCTGTCTCGCGGGCACAAAGCCGACCTGGTCGGGATCCACCAAGTCAGGCACCACCCTGAGCAGCCTAGATGCTAACAATTTGGAAAAAATTTTCAGGTCACAGTTAAGCAAGGATGTTGGCCTGTAATGTTCTGGGGAGTCCGGGGGCTTCCCGGGTTTAGGTATAGTAACAATGGTAGCCTCCAAGTTCGTTGCCGGAATATTTCCCTCCTCCTGCCAGCTGTGGAACAATCTAGTCAGATACGGGGCCAACAGCCTCGGGAAGGCCCGATAATAGTCGTTAGGCAGCCCATCAGGGCCGGGCGCCGAGAGACTCTTGGTAGAAGCTATTACCTTCTCCACTTCCTCTCTTGTAATGGGGCTATTAAGGGAATCCAGTTGTTCCTTAGATACCCGGGGGAGCTGTGTTTCCCTTAGGAACGAATCAATAGATTCCTGAGAGGGCTGGGGAGTACCCGGGTCATCTCTGAGATTGTAAAGGCCTTCGTAGTACCGGGCAAAGACTGCAGCTATCTCCCCTGGGTCCCGCACCACCACTCCTCCAGGCCCTTCATTTTGGTCACAGCTGTTTTTTCCGCCCTCTTTTTTAACCTCCTCGCCAGAAGTGCCCCGGCCTTATCCCCAGATTCGTAGAATTTGACCTTTAGGCGCCTGAGATGTTTTTCGTGTTGTAGTAGCAAAAATTCCCTCAGATCCGACCTAGTCTTAGCCAGCTCCGCAGCCCCTCCAGGAGAGGGGTTGGCCTTGTTCTCCGTCTCTAGAGTCTGAAGCTTACGGGTGAGCCCAATTCTCACTTGGTCCCTCTTCAACTTAGAGGCCCTCTGAAGAAAGATCCCCCTGCTGAAGGCCTTGTGTGCGTCCCAAAGTACATTATCCTTCACCTCCCCATTATCATTAATCACAAAGAAGTCTTCCAACTTCCGCGACATTTCTTCAACTATCCTCTGGTCAGCAAGAAGCCCACCATTGAGACGCCATCGGTTCGGGGAGGGCGCGCGAGCCCCGAGGTCCACCTCCAATGATACCGGGGCATGATCGGACCATGAAATCAGTCCCACCTCTGCACAGACACAGGCCGGCAAAGAGATGTCATTAACAAGGAAAAAGTCTATACGGGAATACGACCCATGCCTGTGCGAGAAGTGGGAGAAGTCCCTTTCGGTGGAATGAAGGTACCTCCAGACATCATGGAGGCGGAACTCGCGGCAAGTGGGACCCAGCTCACGCCCCCCCCCAGAGCCCCCCGCGAGCAGTCCAAGCCTCTATCAGGCACTACATTGAAATCACCACAAATCAGTAATAGACCTTTGGAGTCTTCCAGAACCCTGCCCAGAAAGGACCGCATGTAGCCCAGCTGGGCCACATTAGGGCCATAAACTGTGGCGAGAGTTACCAAAGTGCCAGAGATTTCGCAGTTTATAATCAGAAATCTCCCTCCTGGGTCCGAGTGCACCCTGATCAGATGAAATGGCAGAGAGTTCCTAATCAAAATGCACACTCCTGCTTTTTTCTGGGAGTGGTTGGCAAAGAAGGACCTAGAATAGTCCCTGTGAGATAGTCTCTGGTTGTCCTGTTCCAGCAAATGTGTCTCTTGGAGGCATAGTATGTCTGCTTTGTTGTTGCGTGCCTCTTTCCACAAAAAGCTCCTTTTGGCCGGGGAGTTGAGTCCTCGGACATTCAACGATACAATTTTAACTGTCATCGATTAGCAGAAGAGACCATCCATAGTTAGGCGGACTTAGGCGGCACCGCTTGTCTCCAGGGAAGGGACGGGGGCAAGGGGGGGAGGGGGAAGGGACGGAGGGGTAGGAGGGGTGGGGGGAAGAAAACAACAACAGAAGCAACAAGCTTCCAACACATCCATGCATGTAAACACGGTGACGGGTCAGTGCCCGGTTCAGGGGGGAGGAGATCAACCTTACATCCATCACGACGCAGGTCCCCTTCAGAGATTGCCAGTCAAGCAAGTCCAAGGGTGAACAGAAAATCCTCCAATCCGCGCGGTCCCACTGCCATCCCACCTAGGACTCCTGGGATTCAGCCCGCTGTCTGCCAATCCGAAGCTAGGGTGCGGCGGTTACGCTGCTGGTTCGGAGTATTGTGGGACCCCTCTTGGGCTGGAGATTGTGAGACTCCCTTTGTCAGGTTCCACTCTTTCAGGGCTCTGCCCAGACGGGTGGGGGAGGCGAAGACCTGATTCGAGCCTTTATAGTGGAACTTCACACAGACTGGGGTTCCCCAGCTATACAGCATGCCTCTGTCTCTCAAGATTTTACAATAGGGTGCAAATTCCCTCCTTCTGGCTAATGTAACTGCCGATAAATCAGGGAAGATGGATATTCCTGAGTATGGAGCCTCCAGGGATTGCTTCTGCCTCATCATATTTAGGAGCTGTTCTGCCTTTTTGGGGATCAGGAATGAGACCAGTATGTCCCTGGGAAGGGCTTTGTTCACATGTGGGGGCTTGGGGATTCTGAACGCATTGTCCAGGGCAAGCTCCCCCACAGGAGTGTCGTGGAGGATTTGTTGTAACAGGGGCTTAATAGTTGTTACCAGGTCCTCCTGGCCCCCTCCCTCTGGGATCCCTCTCACTCTCACATTTCCTCTTCTCAGCTTATCCTCCATTGCAGCTATTTTGAGGTGTGCCTGCTTAAGTACATCATCCATTACCCCATAGTCTGTGGCTAAATCATTGTGTGCTGCAGCAAATTCACTCATCTTAGTCTCAAGCCTGTTTGTGCGTTCCCCCAGTGAGGTCAGCTCGTGACGGACCTCTCGCATCATCTCCCTCCAGTCCTCCTGGAGGGAGCTCCTAAGAGATCCCAGCATGTCCCTGAGGTACCTTTGAGTCACCAGGGCTTCTTCTCCCTCTCTTCCCGGCTCCCTGGTCTCCGGGCTGTGTGAGGCACGTGTGGAGCACTGTCCATGTGCAGAGGGGGATGGTGCTGCTGATCTGAGCAGGGCCATGTTAGGAGAGGGAGCACACTCAGCAGGGAAGAAGTCTGTGAGTTTAGCTGACTCACCCCTCCGTTTTGGGGCAGCTCTCGGCATCCCACCGGGTCCAGCAACACCTCGCACTGTTCTGCTGCTGCTTTGGGGCCGAGAATCTGCTGTTTTTATGCCGTTCTGGTGGAGAAGCAGTGGGAGCTCTGGATTAAGCATCAGGTGCCATTAGCTTCCAAGCCACGCCCCTCGTATATACTCTTTAATACGTGTCTTAAGTGTATTGCCAGACAGAGATGACTTAGTGGTGTCTAAATTATACAGGGCAGAGTAGTATTTCTTGAAGGCCTCAGCTATGTCCATGGGGAGTTTTGATCGTCGTGAGGTAGTGGGATGCGTTATTTCAGGCACATACGTAGTTGCCCTGTGAATTCGTGAGGCCTTAGCTAAAGACCTGCCCGCCTTATTCCCATACTCGTAGAAGTGACAACGGCAACGGGAAAGCACGCCCTTCGCCTTATAGAGCAATACAGAGCGTAGCTTTTCCCTGACGTCGAGCAGCTCTTTCCTCAAAGCCGGGAGGTTCTGCCGTTTGTGTCTCGTCTCGAGCTCTCTCAGTTTGGACATAAGGTCTCGGATCTCAGCGTCTCTACTCTTCTTCAGTCTAGCCCCGTGTTTTATTAAGATGCCTCTTACTACGCACTTATGAGCTTGCCATGTTGTCACGGGTGACATGTCAGGAGCGGTGTTTAGGTCAAAATAATCTGCAATCGTTTTTGTGACATCCGCCAATATTACCGAATCTTCTAATAGAGAGGCGTTCAGCCTCCACTGCCACTGCCTAGGAATTGGGGAGGCAAGAGCAAGAGGAATCGTGACCATAGCATGATCCGAAAAGGAGATCGGTTCTATTGTGGCGTCAGTTAAGTGCGTCAGCTCAGCGTGTTTCAAAAGGAAAAAGTCGATTCTAGAATACGTATCGTGTATTTCAGAGTAAAATGAAAAGTCTTTACATGTCGGGAACAGTAGACGCCAGGCATCTATTAATTGGTGATCATGTAGCGCAAGGTGTAGTCTCCTACTTGCTGCCTTAGATAAACTAGTTTTACCCCTGGAGGTGTCAAGGTCTGGTTCCAGCGTGACATTAAAATCTCCCCCCAGGACCAGTATCTCCTCTGCAAATGCTTCAATCCTGTCCAGGAAACGCAGGAGCACAGATATCTGACCCGAGTTGGGGAGGTATAGCGAGGCAAAAGTATACGTCTGTGAAGCAATCTTACCTTTGACCATGAGCATCCTCCCATCTCCGTCGCTGTCAGAGTCTATGAATTCCCAGGCAGTGATCTTGCTATTGCAATGCTGGTACCGGAAGAGTGAGAATTAGCTGAAAAGCTGTGATACACCGAAGGGTACCAGTGGCTGGAGAATTTGTATGGCTTAGCCGCACAAAGATGAGTTTCCTGGAGAAAGGCAACATGTATTTTGTTATTTTTCAAGTACCGTATATACTCGTGTATAAGCCGACCCGTGTATAAGCCGACCCCCCTACTTTTGCCCCCAAAATCTGGGAAAACCTATTGACTCGTGTATAAGCCGAGGGTGGACCCCAGCACAGGTATACAGGCCACCCTAGTCGTAGTATACAGCAGCCTCCCCAGTGGTAGTATACAGCAGCCTCCCCAGTGGTAGTATACAGCAGCCTCCCCAGTAGTGTATACAGGCCCCAGCGGTGTATACAGCAGCCTCCCCAGTGGTGTATACAGGCCCCAGCAGTGTATACAGCAGCCTCCCCAGTGGTGTATACAGCAGCCTCCCCAGAGGTGTATACAGCAGCCCCAGTGGTGGTATATACAGGCAGCCCCAGTGGTGGTATATACAGGCAGCCCCAGTGGTGGTATATACAGGCAGCCCCAGTGGTGGTATATACAGGCAGCCCCAAAGGTGTATAAAGGCAGCCCCAGTGGTGGTATATACAGGCAGCCCCAGAGGTGTATACAGGCAGCCCCAGTGGTGGTATATACAGGCAGCCCCAGAGGTGTATACAGGCAGCCCCAGTGGTGGTATATACAGGCAGCCCAGTGGTGGTATATACAGGCAGCCCCAGTGGTGTATACAGGCAGCCCCAGTGGTGGTATATACAGGCAGCCCCAAAGGTGTATACAGGCATCCCCAGTGGTGGTATATACAGGCAGCCCCAGAGGTGTATACAGGCAGCCCCAGTGGTGTATACAGGCAGCCCCAGTGGTGTATACAGGCAGCCCCAAAGGTGTATACAGGCAGCCCCAATGGTGGTATATACAGGCAGCCCCAGAGGTGAATACAGGCAGCCCCAGTGGTGGTATATACAGGCAGCCCCAGAGGTGTATACAGGCAGCCCCAGTGGTGGTATATACAGGCAGCCCCAGAGGTGGTATATACAGGCAGCCCCAGTGGTGTATACAGGCAGCCCCAGTGGTGGTACATACTGGCAGCCCCAGAGGTGGTGTATACAGGCAGCCCCAGAGGTGGTGTATACAGGCAGCCCCAGAGGTGGTGTATACAGGCAGCCCCAGAGGTGTATACAGGCAGCCCCAAATGCTGGCACTTGCCCCCCTGCTTGTAAGGCCCCCCGGCTGCTTAACTTACCATCCCTAGTATTTTAAATCGCGCGCGCAGGTCCCTCCGTGCTCCCGTCCTCCCGTCGTCAGCTGCATCCGGGGTCCCCGGCCGTCGCATAGCGATGACATCATGTGACCGGCCGGTCACATGACCCCAGATGCTACGGAGGACGGGAGCACGGAGGGACCTGCGCGCGCGATTTAAAATACTAGGGATGGTAAGATAAGCACCCGGGGGGGTCCTTACAAGCAGGGGGGCAAGTGCCAGCATTTGGGGGATATATATATAGATATGCATTGCTTCCCCCTGCCGCTGATTGACAGGGGGAAGCAGTGCATATATAATGAGCGGCCCCACGTGATAGGGCGCTCATTCAGCAGCCTTCCCCCGCCTCCTCCAGCCTCCCTAGCACCGGACACAGCTCCCACTACCGTATTGACCCGTGTATAAGCCGAGGGGGAAAAACTCGGCTTATACACGAGTATATACTGTAATTAAACAGGATTGATCTCTTTCCCACATCGTGTAAACCCTGTACGTTCAGCGTACCTATTTTTACCTTCGTTAGGTCATTATTAGTGATGGGCGAATCCTAAATTACTCGGAATCGCTTGTCTCTAGCGAGTCCGAGCCCGGGACTCGCTACTCGTTGCGAGTCTAGCGAGTCCAATGTTAATGAATGGAGAAGCGAGTAATAGCGAGTAGTGTGCGATTTAAAAATCGCAGATGTGTCTCGGAAAGCGCTCGCATTGCCGTGTCGGAAGCCCCACTCACAACTCTATTTTGCTGCTGTCTCCGAGGCCAAACTCGCATGTGTTTGAGGCGAGGCAAGCGATTTTCTGCAGCAAACCCCATGCTTTTTGCAAACAGGAAATAAGCCGACTCGAGCTGCCTGGCTGGACGCGCAGAAAGTCACAGCTAGTAAGCATGGCCCCTGTTAACACCCTGCAATTAATTGCTCTGGTGGAGGCTCGGCCTCTGCTTTGGCTGCCCACTGACCCTGCGTATGGGGATACCGTCCAGCGGACCACAGCCTGGAGGGAGATCGCACAGGGCGTTTTCCCAACGTTTCATCGTTGTGGCCATGATGTGCAGAGCAATATGGGTGAGTTAAATGTGTTCACACGTTATATTGCATTTACCGTATATAGTCGTGTATAAGCCGACCCGTGTATAAGCCGACCCCCCTACTTTAGCCCAAAAAAAGTGGGAAACCATATTGACCGCCATCCTTGTATACAGCGGCTATCACTGTTAGACAGCCCCCCAGCAGAGTATACAGCTCCACCTGCAGAGTATACAGGCCCCCCAGTGTGTATATATGCCACCGATATTAGGGTATACAGACCCCCCGTGGGTACACAGGCCCCCCAGCACTGGGTATACAGGGCCCTCATAGTAGGGTCTACAGCCCCCCCGTGGGTATACAAGACCCCAGCATTGGGTATACAGGGCCCCCGTGGGTATACAGGGCCCCCATAGTAGGGTATACAGGGCCCTCAATGTGTTATAATGCGCCGTCGCATGGTTGCCTATATTTGGATGTGGTCACAATAGTACACTTAGTTTAAGGGCTGGTCCTCCTGGCTCTGAAGGCCAGGAGGTTGGGTGTATATAAATACCACTAATGAGCGGAGTCTGGTGCCCGCACTATTACATTCTCTATGCGTTGACATGTGCCCTGCCCCATTTGTGATTGTGGCCACGTGAGCTCAATGTCCGTAATGCTGTTGATGATGTTCCACACTGTCGTGTCCATGTGCCTTGTATACACATTACACACACAACATGAATAAAATGTTATTGTTGATTTGTACACATACTTTTAGTGTTTCAAATGTTACAGAGGTCTAAACCCGGTTTGAAATCATTTCACAGTTGACCACATTATGAAGCGGTGGAGGAGCTGCCGCGACCAATTCAAGCGGCAACACCGGAGGATCATGGAGGGGGGCCCGGAAGCTGGTCACGGGATAATATATTGCCACTATGAACGGGTGTCATTTCTAGAACCGGTGGCCCGTATGCCAAGGTATGTGTCTGCCGCACTGTTGTTTACTATTATTGTTATTATTATTTATTTATATAGCGCCATTAGGTTCCATGGCACTTTACATGAGGATAAGGGTTAACGACAAAAAACAGTACATGAAGACAATCAGGTCATACAGGTACAAGAGGGCACACAGTGTACGTATGAAGCTCTATAATGAGTGTGCTGGTTTACATACCCACACTGGGGTTTGTTTCTGCCATGGTGCAACACAATTCTATTACCTTTGGCAATGATACAGGACATACACATTTATAGTCACATTGTGACGTTGGGACAAATAAGCAATGTTCTGCAGGGTGGTCAGACACAATGTTCCGTGACCTCACAATTAGCTATTATTGTTGGCATGTTTGTGGAACAAAGCCATGTTCTTCCCTGCAATGGCCTCTAAGGTGTGTGGCCCTGTCTGGTTTGCCTGTCATAAGCCTCATTTGTATCAGTTCCTAATGGCCTCGACTTGCATAAGGGCCACATACATCCCTACACGTTTAGTTGTGGGTGTTTTTTTCGGCTAAATAACGTTGCAAGGATATACCCCTTTTGCACTAAACTGTTTGTACACCATCCCAGATTGTTGACACATTCACACACATTTCAGAACATACCCTGTATCACTACAAATATGTGTGGTTCAGTTTTCCCATGGGTTTATTTGGGGCTGCAAGGTGATGGTGTAGATATTAGGGCCCACATGTGAATTTTAGTTTTTTTGTCGTAAACTCATGGCCACATTACGAATCCTCCGGAAAACATAGTGTATTAATGCTGTATAAAATCAAACTAAAGAGGGCAATATTTTAAGTGCAACAGGCTTTTATGTCCAAGGTCCTTTAGGAAACCCGAGGTTTGTCCTTGCTGCTCCCGGTTTTTTGTTCGGCCCCGTTGGAATAACTGTAAAACTGTCCATCTGTGCATACCACCTTGTTTGGCAACAACGATGTGTGACCTGCTGCTCAAAAACAACCCCATACTCTATGTCCATTACAGTCGTTTCAAAACCCAAGCCATCTGTTTGGTGTGTTTTATTTACCAAGACATTCCTGATTAGCATACATGGCAGCAAAAAGGAGTGTAGGCCACTAACGCCAAATGCTCATGTGTCACCTATGCTGCATGACTCCATTTCCTGTCTTGCTCACCTGCCCTATAAATCTGGGTTATGTGCATTGAGACCAAGGCCGTCCACACTGTGTGTTTTTGTGTCCATCTGATGGCAAACAACCCTGAAGAATGTGTTTGCCTCACAGTGTCAGGCTATAGCTTTGTCCACATAAAGTTTCCACAAAAAGTCTAAGCAATAGTTGTGGCCACTAATATGTCTTCAAGTGACTACATAGCTGTCC
This sequence comes from Allobates femoralis, assembly GCA_033576535.1. Taxonomy (NCBI): domain Eukaryota; kingdom Metazoa; phylum Chordata; class Amphibia; order Anura; family Aromobatidae; genus Allobates; species Allobates femoralis. The sequence continues at coordinate 38,321 of JARQOC010000454.1, read as the reverse complement.
TGCCTAAGGCAGGGCACAGTGTAATAGTGCGGACAAATTTTAAAATTTGTAATGTAATGGCAAAAAATCGTGGAGCAACACTACCCACACATACAATATAGTTTGAGGCATGAGCCAAAAATGTCATTAATTTATTTGCTGCACTTCCATCTTAAGGGCAACAATGAAAAGACACAGAATACACAGATACACTGAGTCAAAAAAGCGTGCACATGTTATGTTTGGCCTATGGTTTTGTTTCCAAACGCAACCCATTCACCAAATGTTTTTTATATTTACCCACAGAGCTGCTCACTTTCGGAGGCGGCGGCGTCACCCGCCAGCAGAGCTGCCTGAGGAGGGGAAGGAGGCCCCTCAACCCCCACCAGATGAGGAGGAGGGAGTAGCACCACCACCACCACCTTTGGGGCCACAGATACAAGAAGAGGAGAATGAAGGGCCACACCAGCGCCCTCCACTGCCGACTGCCAGCAGCAGTGTGGGGAGTCACTGGAACCCCAGCAGCCCTGCTCTGATCCCGGGGGCACCACAAGACCGCAGAGGACAGTGTAATGCTGACTTTGCCCGCAGTCTCATACCGTTCTTGGATGACATTCCATTCGAGAGACGACTGCGGGCATGGTCAGCAATACATATTGTCATAGATGCGTGTCGCCCTCCAAACCACCCTGGCCAGGTCTTTTCATATTTGGAGGGGTGGCAGCAATCTGGCGCAAACAGGCTAGACAGGCACACACCACGGCGGGACAGCTATGTGGCGACCCAGAGGCCCTACCAACCTTTCTGTCCAACCCACATGGACCTCCCAACCCAAGGCCATTTTGAGAGACCGGCCCAGGTGACCCACCCTACAGGGTTACAAGCAGTGGGGGAGGCTATCCATGGGGCCCTGGACCTCCTCCAGGACCAGGGTGATGGTGGCGGGGTAGAGGCTACCCCACACAATCTTCCCACCTACCACCAACTGTAGGTTCAACTTTTTTTTTTTTTTGTTAATCTAAATAGTGCATGTTTGCACTTTTGACATGTTTATATGTTTTTTTCAGATTTTTTTCGTTGCTTTTCAAAAGCGAAAAAAAAAAAAAAAAAAAAAATCTGACATCTTTGCCATTAAGGCATAATAATACAGATTTTCAAAACAAATGCTTTGTGTCTGTCTTTTTTCAGGGAATGGATGTGTAGGTTGTTTTGTGGGTGGCCTTAAAGTCATCATCATTAGCAAGTACTTTACGGCCTGCATGGCGCATGAGGGCACCTTGGTTAGTATGTGTAAAATCATTACTGCATATACCAATGTTGCTAACAAAGAAATAGTGCCTGTGTTTGGGGGGGGGTTACTTAATGACTCGGTATGTCAACAACACTAGGAACACAGATGCGAGAGGCTGGGACGTCTACTTGCAACACAGAGCGTCTATGCGTTATCTCCGTAGCGTACAGTGGGACCCTTCGCCAGGCTCCAGCAGGATCATAGTACAAGCAACGTCTTCGATGCAGGCATAGGCTTGTTGCCTCAAAAAATTAGCCCAAGGGGCTTGATGAACTCTTTTAGATATAGAGGAGGGAGCGTGGCCCATACTATAGTCTTGCTTGTCCTGAGAGCATAGGAGAAGCAACGTATTCGATGCAGGCATAGGCTTGTTGCCTCAAAAAATTAGCCCAAGGGGCTTGATGAACTCTTTTTAGATATAGAGGAGGGAGCGTGGCCCATACTATAGTCTTGCTTGTCCTGAGAGCATAGGAGAAGCAACGTATTCGATGCAGGCATAGACTTGTTGCCTCAAAAAATTAGCCCAAGGGGCTTGATGAACTCTTTTTAGATATAGAGGAGGGAGCGTGGCCCATACTATAGTCTTGCTTGTCCTGAGAGCATAGGAGAAGCAACGTATTCGATGCAGGCATAGGCTTGTTGCCTCAAAAAATTAGCCCAAGGGGCTTGATGAACTCTTTTTAGATATAGAGGAGGGAGCGTGGCCCATACTATAGTCTTGCTTGTCCTGAGAGCATAGGAGAAGCAACGTATTCGATGCAGGCATAGGCTTGTTGCCTCAAAAAATTAGCCCAAGGGGCTTGATGAACTCTTTTTAGATATAGAGGAGGGAGCGTGGCCCATACTATAGTCTTGCTTGTCCTGAGAGCATAGGAGAAGCAACGTATTCGATGCAGGCATAGGCTTGTTGCCTCAAAAAATTAGCCCAAGGGGGCTTGATGAACTCTTTTTAGATATAGAGGAGGGAGCGTGGCCCATACTATAGTCTTGCTTGTCCTGAGAGCATAGGAGAAGCAACGTATTCGATGCAGGCATAGGCTTGTTGCCTCAAAAAATTAGCCCAAGGGGCTTGATGAACTCTTTTTAGATATAGAGGAGGGAGCGTGGCTCATACTATAGTCTTGCTTGTCCTGAGTGCATAGTACAAGCAACGTATTCGATGCAGGTATAGGCTTGTTGCCTCAAAAAATTAGCCCAAGGGGCGGGATCAACTCTATTTTGAAGTTGAGGAGGGCGCGTGGCCCATACTATAGTCTTGCTTGTCCTGAGAGCATAGGAGAAGCAACGTATTCGATGCAGGCATAGGCTTGTTGCCTCAAAAAATTAGCCCAAGGGGCTTGATGAACTCTTTTTAGATATAGAGGAGGGAGCGTGGCCCATACTATAGTCTTGCTTGTCCTGAGAGCATAGGAGAAGCAACGTATTCGATGCAGGCATAGGCTTGTTGCCTCAAAAAATTAGCCCAAGGGGCTTGATGAACTCTTTTTAGATATAGAGGAGGGAGCGTGGCCCATACTATAGTCTTGCTTGTCCTGAGAGCATAGGAGAAGCAACGTATTCGATGCAGGCATAGGCTTGTTGCCTCAAAAAATTAGCCCAAGGGGCTTGATGAACTCTTTTTAGATATAGAGGAGGGAGCGTGGCCCATACTATAGTCTTGCTTGTCCTGAGAGCATAGTACAAGCAACGTATTCGATGCAGGTATAGGCTTGCCTCAAAAAATTAGCCCAAGGGGCGGGATCAACTCTATTTTGAAGTTGAGGAGGGCGCGTGGCCCATACTATATTCTTGCTTGTCCTGAGAGCATAGGAGAAGCAACGTATTCGATGCAGGTATAGGCTTGTTGCCTCAAAAAATTAGCCCAAGGGGCTTGATGAACTATTTTTAGATATAGAGGAGTGAGCGTGGCCCATACTATAGTCTTGCTTGTCCTGAGAGCATAGTACAAGCAACGTATTCGATGCAGGTATAGGCTTGTTGCCTCAAAAAATTAGCCCAAGGGGCGGGATCAACATTTTTAAAATTTATGCAAGGCACTTGAGCCAAACTATATGTTTTATTGCAGTTTGAGAAATGACCACAATGAAGGCATAGGCTTGTTGCCTTAAAAAATTCAGCCAAGAGACTGTATTGGATTGTCTATGAAAAAACGGAAACTTCTTTCATTCAAAAACAGTGATTTTTATTGAATCATCAGTCAAAAAATAATAGACGTTTCGGCTGGCTTGCCTTTCTCAATCAGACTGACTGTAGATAGAAAACAAAATTTTGTACATCATTACAGTTTGTACATAATCCATCTTAATAATGTACGGAACATCCTCTATCATAATTGAATAAATGTTGTACATATAGAAGCTATTACTTGAACCCATATGCAACCGAATAAACCTTAATCAAAGCAACATGGGGAAAAAATTACCTCTACGAAAAAAACGTAACCCCCTTCCAGAGGGATTAGGTGGCCCCTTAATATGTCTTGGTCCACCAAAACGGAATTAAAATATGTCAAGAAATAATATATTTTAACTGAAGGGATCAGTTAGGCATCTACAATCAAACAAAAAGTGAAACCGTGAATAGGTGTCATACCTAGTGACTGATGGTCCTATCCAGACCCAATCTTTCTTCGTGGCTTACAGTGCCTTGATAGGGGGTTGCCTGATGGTATGGTATGAGCTATATCAGTGAATTACAGATTTTGATCTGTTCAAGAAAAGAAGTATGAGATAAGAGTATAGTACAGAAGGAAATAACTGTCCTAAAAGTGAAACATGTGAGGATACATACCTCTACACATGGGGTAAATAATGTAGTATATACCTATTGTCTCATAGAAGGTTCATGTAGTATGGCAACTTATAGTAGGGTGATCCAAAACCCTATCGCTGATATACAGAATTACTTGTGTACCAGTATGTCTGTATTGGAAATATAAAGCATGAAAAATTCACAATAATCAGGATAAATTTGCCACTGTGTTATAAAAACTAAAGGTGCCCGACCTTGGTTCTAGCCTTTCCCCTGTTACATCATGCTGGCCTGTGCACTTTCTTGTGAAGTATGCTATGTACATAGGAACAATACAATGGTAATTAGTTTAAGTGTAGAGATTAACTCTTTATATGTCACCTCCCTCCGTCCCACACTATTCTGTGAAGATCAAGAATTTTGCGATACCTTTGAGAGTATCTTGAACAAATGTTCCTTTGACATTATTACTCTAACCATTGACCATCTGCAGAAGGAAATTGAGTCATTGTCAAGCACGATTGCGAGTTTGGAGGAACAACTCGGTGCAATTATCTCCCGTACAGAATGGCATAACCTCAAGACCAAGGTCACCAACACATCCACAGAATTCAAAAAGAAATGACAGACTAAAAAGAAGTCCAAGTTTACCCGTGACGAGGAGGATTATAAAAAAGGACATACTGGTACACAAGTAATTCTGTATATCAGCGATAGGGTTTTGGATCACCCTACTATAAGTTGCCATACTACATGAACCTTCTATGAGACAATAGGTATATACTACATTATTTACCCCATGTGTAGAGGTATGTATCCTCACGTGTTTCACTTTTAGGACAGTTATTTCCTTCTGTACTATACTCTTATCTCATACTTCTTTTCTTGAACAGATCAAAATCTGTAATTCACTGATATAGCTCATACCATACCATCAGGCAACCCCCTATCAAGGCACTGTAAGCACGAAGAAAGATTGGGTCTGGATAGGACCATCAGTCACTAGGTATGACACCTATTCACGGTTTCACTTTTTGTTTGATTGTAGATGCCTAACTGATCCCTTCAGTTAAAATATATTATTTCTTGACATATTTTAATTCCGTTTTGGTGGACCAAGACATATTAAGGGGCCACCTAATCCCTCTGGAAGGGGGTTACGTTTTTTTCGTAGAGGTAATTTTTTCCCCATGTTGCTTTGATTAAGGTTTATTCGGTTGCATATGGGTTCAAGTAATAGCTTCTATATGTACAACATTTATTCAATTATGATAGAGGATGTTCCGTACATTATTAAGATGGATTATGTACAAACTGTAATGATGTACAAAATTTTGTTTTCTATCTACAGTCAGTCTGATTGAGAAAGGCAAGCCAGCCGAAACGTCTATTATTTTTTGACTGATGATTCAATAAAAATCACTGTTTTTGAATGAAAGAAGTTTCCGTTTTTTCATATACCGTGTGCCAAGGTTATCTATATATGTATTGAACTTTTTTTACCTATGAGCACCGGGTTCTCAGTGAGCCACGATACTCTTCTTATCTGTATTGGATTGTCTGACATAATTCAACGGTCAAAAATCATCACAAGTGCATGCATTATTAAAGTAACATTACTGACACTGATTGTGTAGTTTTGTTGTCATGCAGCAAGTGTAGCAGGAACATTATTTTTCCAATCTTCTTAGCAGAGGCACATTGTTTATCCTTTGTGTCAGAAGAGGACATAATGTTTAAACCGCACTCAGCCAAACGTAACAAATTTGAAAATGTCCCTCTAGGTTTGGGTACTGTCGTCTGAAGGGGTTAAGAACTTTGATGATATCCAGTCCTTGTTAAACTTAATGAGAGTGAGTCTGTCGGCATTTTCTGTAGTCAGCCGTGACCTTCTATCAGTGACAATTCCCCCAGCGGCACTAAAAACACGCTCTGATGTCACACTAGCAGCTGGGCAGGCCAGCAACTCCAAGGCATACAAAGACAGCTCAGTCCAAGCGTGAAGCTTGGAAACCCAGTAATTAAAGGGTACAGAGGGGTCGGTTAAGAAGCTGGTAGTGTCACACACATACTCGTTCAACATGTTTGACAATGTTTGTCTCCTAGACAAGGGGACCGTAGGCACAATCCGTTGCAGTTTGGAAGGTCTGTTGAACATCGCCCAGTTGGTGGACATCTTACCACCACCTCTTCTTGACAATGTGGCCGTTTGTGTTCGAACCAAAGGCTGCTGTGGCAAAGAGCTGCTTGTTCGTGGTATAGCGGAGTCAGATGGTGAAATTGACATTAAATTGTCAACAACCACACTTTTGAAATGATCCATCGTTAAGCCCCTTGGTGACTGCAACAGTAGCGATGGAAACTTGTCTTTGTAGCGTGGGTCAAGGAATGTTGACAACCAGTAGAGGTCGCTGTCATAGATGTTAAAGACGCGTGGATCTTGGGACAGACATTGAGACATGAAGTCAGACATGTGTGCTAGGCTACAAAGACTCATGTCTTCTGTGTCACCTGACTGATGAACAATAGGCATCATGGTCTCAAAATCGGTCTCCGCCTCCTGCTCTTCAGCCCACCCATGCTGTACCGACATAAACCTGGGGTTGGGAGTTCCATCAGGGTGCACCTCAGTACCATGGATAAATAAATAGTCTTCATCTTCCTCATCACTGTTTTGTTCTGCAGCCAATGTTGCCGGCTGAAATTGGCTTTGCTGGCTCTGATCCTGGATGTTAAAATGTGGATCCATAGCCCTCTGCTGTGCCCTCAATGATTCTGTTTTAAGATTCAGGAGAGAATCTATAAGCAAACAGAGCATGGGGATGGTGAGACCAATAATGGATTCATCACCGCTGACCAGTTTTGTGCAGTAATCGAAGTTCTCTAGAACCTCGCAAAGGTCAGCGATCCAGACCCACTCCATCGTACCAATGTGTCTTGTATTACTTCCTGGGTGACGGGCATGTTGCAGCTGATATTCCGCTATAGCCCTCTGCTGCTCATTGAACCTAGCCAACATATGGAATGTAGAATTCCATCGTGTGGGCATGTCGCAAATTAATCTGTGTTTGGGCAAATTAAATTGCTGTTGAAGGGCAGATAGACTTGCAAGTGCCGTTGATGAATGTCGGAAATGTCCACAATTTCTACGCACCTTCTCTAGTAGATCAGATAACTCTGGGTAAGTTTTCAAGAATTTCTGAACTACAAGATTCAGTACGTGAGCCATGCAAGGCACGTGTTGAAGGTTACCGAGCTTTATTGCTGCAACAAGGTTTCGTCCGTTATCACTGACAACAAGACCTGTTTGTAGTTGCAGTGGGGCCAGCCACTCATCTGTCTGTTGCTTAACACCTTTCCACAGCTCGTTTGCAGTGTGAGGTGTGTCACCTAGACGGATGAGCTTAAGAAGAGCCTGTTGTCGCCTGGCTGATGCAGTACTGCAAAGCTCCCAACTTTGACGTGATGTTGCGGACAAATCAGCAGTGGTCAAGGAAGTAGAAGACGCACATTGTGTTGTAGAAGTATATGAGGACGTGGACACCCGGAATGATGCTGTGCCCGCTATTCGTGGAGTTGGTAGGATCGCAGATATTCCACTATTAGACTTTGGGACACTCTCGACAAGGTTGATCCAGTGAGCCGTTAGGGATATGTATCTGCCCTGTCCACAACTACTTGTCCAGGTGTCAGTTGTCAGGTGAACTTTTCCGCTCACAGCATTTGTCAGTGCACGCTTCAAGTTGTTAACCACGTGCTGATGTAACGCGGGTATGGCAGTACGTGAAAAAAAATTGCGACTGGGGACAGTGTATCGTGGTGCTGCCACAGCCAACAACTCCCGAGAAGCCTCAGTATCCACAAGCCTAAATGGCAGCATTTCTACAGCTAACAGCTTAGAAATTTGTGCTGTCATTTGTCGAGAAAAAGGGTGTGTGGATGGGTGCTTCCGCTGCCTCTCATACAGCTGTGGAACAGACAACTGGACATTTGGCGCAGACTCACAAGTCACTTGACTACTGTCATATCTCTGGTCTAACGCAGCTTGTGAGGAGATCGTATGAGTAGGAGCTGCTGCATGAACAGTAGATGGTGAAGGACGATTCGGAGGTGGCATAACGGTGTTGAGGTCAGAAGGCCCTGATGTCGAACCCTGATGGGCCAACCACTGACTTGGGTGCTTAAGAGTCATGTGCTTTCGCATACTGCTGGTGCTCAAGTTTGATTTGCCCTGGCCTCTGCTCAGCCTGGCATAGCAGATGTTACATATAACGACATTTGCTACTGATGGGCTATCTTTAAAAAATTTCCAGACAATGGATGTTCGTCCTTTAGGTTGTGGTGTAGGAACTGGAGGATGAGTCTGGCCAACACAAACTGTAGACACATTTTGGGCAACTGGTGTTAAAGTTGGGGCAACAGTTGGTACAGTTTGTGCAACAGTTGACACAATTTGGGCTACTGTTGTCACAGCTTGGATTCTGGATAAAGGAGTAAGCCTGGGTGCTTTAGGCTGTGGTACATAACCACTTTCCTCCTCCTGGCTGCTCTGTTGGCTCTGCATGTCAAGTGTCCAGGTTGGATCAGTGGTCTCATCATCCACCCCCTCCTCCTCAAAGTCATCTGGATAACGTGACTGGTCAGGCTGGCCAGATGAGATGTGTGTCTCATCATCATCATCATCCTCCACCTCCTGAGACGGTATATGCCTTTGTTGAAAGGGACGTTCTTCAGGACGAGGTGAATCCAAACTTTGTCCATAGATGGAATGTACGTCTGGTTCAAGTATCTGTTCGGGCAGTGACAAAGAAAGGTCAGGTTGTATGAATGGCTGATAAGAACCAAATAAATCTTCCGAATGTCCAAGTTCGCGGTCTAAATTTTCCTCTGTCTGGCGATGGCTTGAGGAAATAGGAAGATTTTGCGGATTAGATGACCCCGCGTTGTCAGTAGCGGCACTTGAATATGGTGTCAAGGATGATTGTGTGCTGCCAGAACCAGGGTTGAGGTCTTGTCAGCCATCCAAGATGTTATTTGGTCTTGCTCTTCCGGCCTCAAGACACGTTTAGGTTGAGTACTGGGAAATTTAGACAGCAGAAAGGAGGATCGATCAATCCTCGTCTGTCTACTTCTACCAGTGCCTTGTTGTTCACGACTGCTAGGGCCCCGACCTCGTCCCTTTGCAGACTGGTTTTTGGGAATTTGGTGTTTTTGGGACATTGTTGACAAATGCACAGCCACCGAGATGGAGTTAGGTGTTGATGCAGGCGTCACTTACTGGCGGGTTAAGTGTGTGCTAACACTTGACAGTGAAGCAGCACACTAGTCCCTGAAAAAATTAGAAAGTGCGCACAGCCACCGAGATGGAGTTTGGTGTTGCTGTAGGCGTCACTTACTGGCGGGTTAAGTGTGTGCTAACACTTGACAGTGAAGCAGCACACTAGTCCCTGAAAAAATTAGAAAGTGCGCACAGCCACCGAGATGGAGTTTGGTGTTGCTGTAGGCGTCACTTACTGGCGGGTTAAGTGTGTGCTAACACTTGACAGTGAAGCAGCACACTAGTCCCTGAAAAAATTAGAAAGTGCGCACAGCCACCGAGATGGAGTTTGGTGTTGCTGCAGGCGTCACTTACTGGCGGGTTAAGTGTGTGCTAACACTTGACAGTGAAGCAGCACACTAGTCCCTGAAAAAATTAGAAAGTGCGCACAGCCACCGAGATGGAGTTTGGTGTTGCTGCAGGCGTCACTTACTGGTGGGTTAAGTGTGTGCTAACACTTGACAGTGAAGCAGCACACTAGTCCCTGAAAAAATTAGAAAGTGCGCACAGCCACCGAGATGGAGTTTGGTGTTGCTGCAGGCGTCACTTACTGGCGGGTTAAGTGTGTGCTAACACTTGGCAGTGAAGCAGCACACTGGTCCCTGAAAAAATTATTAAGTGCGCACAAGTAGTCGCACAAGTAGGTGGCGTACGTGCTATTTGCAGCTAGGAGAGCAGCAACGCACTGTTCTGCCACAGAGAAAATAACGCTGAAGGGGTTTTTAGGACCCAAAATCTATCAGCTGCCAAAAAATTGTTAATACTACCTCAGCTAAGCCTCTGACTTCAGCTATTAGAACAGCTGAGTGAGTAAGCGAAGCTATGAGGTCGCTCCTGTGAAGACACTGTAGGACTGCAGCTCCCTGCTTCCCTGCCTGCCTACAGTCTCACAGTACACAGTACTCCTCTGTCCTCCTGCTAGCTCTCACAAGAGCTGTTTGGGGTTAATATAAGGAATCTTGAAGTTCCCTACACTCACTGACAATCCCTATGATCTGCTCCAGAATCTACCTCACCCTGCTCTAGCTCAGATCTTCAGAGAAATGTGCTCAAAATGGCGGTGGCAAGGCTTATATACAGCCTTGCCTGTCATCCATGACATAGCCATCACGATGGACAGCAGCCAATCATAGTAATGCCACAACCAACATGGCTGTGGCATTACTGAATATGATTGGCTAACATGCTTGTCCATCTTCACAAGTTTGTCTGACCTAACACGCTAGGCTGTCTCGGAAGCTTTGTCGGAACATAACAGATTCTGTATTCGCGAGTCCTGAATACAAAATACAGGACTCGGATTCGTAGACTCACTAGGAATTGCTAAGACTCGCTCAGACTCGCTCGGAATCGCTGCTTACAGCGGGTATCCGTGAAGCGGTGCGATTCTGTAAACGATTTTGCGGACATAGTGATGTGATATAGCGAGTCTCGCTAGTAAAACTAGGATTGCCATTTACTTGCATTGGACTCGCTACTTTGCGAGTCCTCGCTGGAAAACTCGCCGAGTAGCGAGTCCTGCGAGTCCCTTACTACTCGCCGAGTAACGAGTCCTAGCGAGTAGATTCGCCCATCACTAGTCATTATGCGACATTCTTGCGAGACTGGTAAAACCGAGGCTCAAACTAAAATAAAAAGGAGAAGGGGAGGGGGGATGGGAAAATGACGACAAGGGAAGAGAAGGAGGGAGGGAGAGACTGGAGGTGTATGTAGAGAAAAAAAAAAAGGGGGGGGGGAGTAGAACAAGAAAGAAAAGGTTAGACACTACTCGTCCCAAGGGGACTAATAGGGGAGACTATAGAGACTTCTCAAGTCTATGCCGTGAAGACCGGCTTTCACGATCCTCTCAGAAAAGGAAAAGATGAGAGGATCGTAGAGAATGTGATCGACCACAGATAACGACCCGCAGCCCCGGGACAAATTTGCAATACGTTGGTCAGTTAGATATCCCGCTAATCTCAACAACCATTTAATATTGAGGGTGAAAAATCACATATCTATCCTATCGGACGCCAGCGACTCTCTGGCACTAAACAGAGATAAGTAAACATCCAAATAACAACAAAAATAACAGCTGGTGCTTACTACTCCATATGTCCAACCTCCCTAACATATCTCGATCTTATCAGGGGGGAAAAATCACATCAAATGCATGCATTAATAGTCAAGAGTCAGGTCAGGAGATCTGCAAACGCCTCGTCTCTTCCGCCCCTCGGGCTGCCAGGCTGTGACGAAGGCGTACGTGGAGCATTGCCACTCCGTGTCTTCCTCTTGCGGACAGCATCTGAAAGGTAACTGCGTTGGCGGCCCATTGTTGCGAATCTCTGAAATCCTTCCAAAGAGAGCCAATCCGGGATCGGGATGGATGGGATATCCAAGAACGAAAATAGTCCAGGAAGGTCATTCCTATGCCAAAGATAATATGGCTTGTTGTTTCTTCTCACAATAAGATGGAAGGGATGACCCCAGCGGTACGTGGCTCCCCGCTCTTTAATCTTCACAAGTAAGGGGCGTAGCTGCCGTCCCATATACAAGGTGCGACTAGAAACATCTGGGAAGAGGCGAACATCTACGTCGTCAATCAGAATGTCGCCAAAGGACCAAGCCGCTTGTATCAGAGCATCCTTGTCTGTAAAATTATGAAGTCTACACAGAACATCTCTGGGGTTGTCTGGGTCAATTGGGCCTGGGCGAGATACTCTATGTATCCTATCAATTTTATATGATGAGCCTGGTGATCTTTGTGTTACCGTATTAAAGATGTCTAGAGTCCTGTCAAGGAGCATATTAGCTGTAATGGTCTCAGGCAATCCTTTCAGGCGTATGTTGTTGCTGCGCCTTTCCCTATTCTCCTGGTCATCCGCTTGTAGAATCAGGGCAACAATATGTGCATTAGAACGTGTAGCATGTCTCTACAAGGCAGTGACTCTCTCTTCAATGGCAGCTATTGTCTCAGACACAGCGGTGGATTGTGACTTTAGAGTCTCTATATCTTCCTTAATGGGGCTCAGGGCTTTGGCTTGGGATGCCTCCATGGGGGCCATTAAACAGTCTAGGTCTTGTCTGGTGGGGAGAGCAGCAATCATGCTCCTAATAGCCCTCAGTTCAGAGTAGGAGCTGCTGGACTGGTCTGAAGCAGGCACCATTACTGCAGCCTGTGTAGGGGAGGGGGGAGTATCCCTCCATGTCTCCTCTGTCTCCTCTCTAGTGCCTGTAATCTCCTCTAATGTCTCCACAACTGCAGACTCCTTTGATCTCTCCTTCCCACTTATCTGGGGACCTGATAACTGCTGTTACCTGGCTCCCGGTGACTTGTTTGCAAGGGGTTCTCTGTGGCAGCTGTGGAGGTGACTGTGTCTGCTGCTTCTGAGCATGAAGTCCTCCCTGCGCCATTACAGAGGAGCGTGCTGCCTTTCCTCCTGCTGTCCCAAACAGTTTTGCCATGCCTGCCTCTCTCCCTTGCTTCTCAGGAGGTGTCAGGGCTGTCACGGCATCTTCAGGCTTCTTTCTCCGTGACATTGGAGCAGAGATTTTGAAGTTGAATAGCTCTATAAGGTCCCGGGTCTGCAGAGCTTATGGAGGTGCTTCCTCACACTTCCATGGCCAGGTCACACCCCCTTGAGAGATCTTTTAACAACTAGTCATTATATTCCACCCCGTAGCAAATATCTATTCGGAGCTAAGGGCCCACCTTGGGGATCCTTCCCATGTGGAGATTGCTCCATATGCACATTTGTGCCAAGGAGCCTCACTTTTGAGAATTTTGATGGTTCTAAATGCTTCAAAATTGTCCATCATATCACCTGCAGCACGGAAGCTATCATCTACCATGCTACGTGCCCTTGTGGGCTTATTTATATAGGCCTAACTTCTAGGGCCTTAAAAGATAGAGCTAAAGAACACATGAGAGATATAAGAAATGCTGCAGGTGAAACTGATGTGGCGAAGCTTGAGAAACTTAAAACATTACCAGTTTCATGGCTCTAACCCTAGAGGGTTAACCTTTAGGGGTATCGATAGGGTATATATGGGTGCTAGGGGTGGGGACATACAGAAACGCCTCTTCCAGAAAGAAACGCGCTGGATGATTCTTTTGAATACTGTCTCACCACTCAATGAAGCAGTCAGTTTTAAATCCTTTTTATAATTAGCCATTCATGTGATTTTAGGTGTGGGTATTCATCTATTTTGTTTTGATTTAGTTCTTTTAATCTAATTATTTTATTTGTTCTCTATATAGTTCTCCCTTTTGCATTGGATGTTGACTTCTTCTCTTCTTCTGTGATCCTGATTATCCAGCTGTGGAAATATAGAGATAATCTCTCCAAATGAATGATCTATGAAAATGATGACCAATGGAAACGGGATTTGATGCATCCGGATCTGGATCTACTGTGCCATGTTATAGAAAGATAGCTTTATTTTTGAATACTCTAATCATTGTATTTATTATTAGACATGCTGAGATGATGTTTGTTTCCAATGCGCTTTATATTTTTGATTAATCATATTGGCGATTAAGTTGTTTTTTCTCTTACTGGTGCTAAGGGTGGGCATGTGTTAATAATTGGTTTATGAAGGGCTTAGATTAGTGGATTAGATTATTTGGGTTGAACCGAATATACAGATAGGATTCCAACGGTTATGGCCACTTTACACGCGGCTACATTTCTAGCTTATCCACAGGTAACTTACTGGCTGCAGTGAAATCATGGAGACATGGTTCTATCTTGTTGCTGTGTACAAATGGAATAATGTCTCCATGATTTCACTGCAGCCAGTAAGTTACTTGTGGATAAGCTAGAAATGTAGCCGCATGTAAAGTGGCCATTAGGGGGTACGACTTGGAGATAGTTTGTGTCACCATATCTGATCACCCTCTGTAGTGTTCACTCATGCTGGCACTATTGCCCTTTGGCATGGTGTTATGCCTGGGTGGCTAGACAGATGGCTTGGCCTCCAGGGATTTGTTATCCTTTTTAATCCTTCTTTCCCCAGTATTAATCGTCCCCTCATATAAATACATTTAGTAGTCAATATGTAATAATTTGGGACTGTTATACTTATTTAATAAATGATTATTCCATCTATGATATATCCCTGGGTTTATCTCCTATGTCTCCTCTTTATCTGTGTCCAAAGTCTGGGCATTCCCTGTCGGTTACCATTTCTGTGCTTAGTAGACGCTGTGCACTGAGCGTTACTATGGGGTTGCGTCCTTATGGCCGTGCGCTCGGGACGCATGCGCTGTGCGCCGCCCGTCGTGCCTCGCTCTGGAGCGTTGCCGGGGTGACGCGTCGGATGACTCTGTTCCTCCACCGCATCACTTCCGGTGCGCGGGAGGCGAGGTGTGATGACGCGGCACTCATCATGCACCGTGAGCGCCGAGTATTAGACCATATATAAACATCAGGTGGTTTTGTCCTCATCTATTCCCTAATTCTGTCCAGTAATTGGCTATACTAGTAGGGTGATACCTAGACACATGTGTGCCCTGTTTGTCTATTTGGCGTGGAAATTAGCACCATATCTGATATATCATCATTATGATCGCTTACACATGGTGGGAGGGCTATAAGAGGGAGCACAATACCAGTCTTAGCTAGCCTCCTGACGAAGCCAGATGGAGAAACACGTGTCGAGGCTGGGGTGTGCTGTGCTCTTGGATTCAACATGTCACAAGGTATCATTGATAGTAACATCAGTGTATGTTGTTATGGTGTTTCATATATCAGTTTGGGCTTCTGGCTAGTTACCAGTGTAGTTCAGGCCTGCTATGTAGTAGACCTGGTGGGGTTGATATCTTTACTAAATAATATACTCACCCTAAGTATAGTTTGATGGACACTATTGATGTCAAGTTATCTCATAGTGCCCTGGCACAATGTCATTGTGTTTATTGAATGATACTGATTGACACTAGCTGCACTTTAGTCCAAATTGTATAAGTCCCTTGTATGCAACTAAACTGTGAATCCTGGTCCAGTGTACCCCTTTGTTCCTTGCATGATGCTTTGTTTTTAGTTTCCTTGTCCCTGTTTTCCTACTTTATCACCTGGTGTAATTTGTATAATACTGTTGTGTAATTGAACTTTATAAAGAGGGCTGCCTCTTTATAGGTTGTTTTGTTCGGTCCCAGTCCATATGGATCCTTGAGACCCATTCTTGTAGGTTATTATTACTTTATAAATTATGTTTAAAGTGATCCTAAACCCAGAAACTGACCCCCCCGTATCTTTAGACCTGTCCCTGCACCCCCTCTTATCATTTCTAGCCATCCCTTTTGCAGAAATAAATCGCTTTTGTAAAGTAGAGAAACAGTTATATTACTTTGTCCTGTGTGAGTTCTCTGTTTCTGAGCAAGCCGCAAATAGGCGTGCCCGTCTGCTGCTGCCTTGTAATTATGCACGCCCCTCTCTGCTTCTAAGAGCCTGGCCGCGTCATGAAAGGGGCGGGGCTAAATCGTGTCATGCCGGATCACTTTAATATGCAGTGGGGGAAAAAGTATTTAGTCAACCACCAATTGTACAAGTTTTCCCATTTAAAAAAATGAGGTCGGCCTGTAATTAACATCATAGGTAGACCTCAACTATGAGAGATAGAATGAGAAAACAAATCCTGAAAATCACATTGTCTGATATGAAATTTTTTTTTTTTAAATTTTGGTGGAAAATAAGTTTTTGGTCAATAACAAAAGTTCCTCTCAATACTTTGTTATATATCCTTTGTTGGCAATGACAGAGGTCAAACGTTTTCTGTAAGTCTTCACAGACTGAGTGAGTTTCTGGGATCCATACAGACTCTTGCATCTTTCATTCAGCCTCTGACATTTGTGAATTTTGAGTCATGGGGAAAGCAAAAGAATTGTAAACGGATCTACGGGAAAAGATAGTTGAACTGTATAAAATAGGAAAGGGATACAAAAAGATATCCAAGGAATTCATAATGCCAGTCAGCAGTGTTCAACAAATAGAAAATCAGAGGCTCTGTAAAAACTAAACCACGATCAGGTAGACCAACAACAATTTCGGCCACAACTGCCAGGAAAATTTGTTAGGGAGGAAAAGAAAAACCAACAAATAACATCAGCTGAAATACAGGACTCGCTGTCAACTAGCAGTGTGGCTGTTTCAAGATGCACAAGAAGGAGTCACTTGAAGAAAAATGACCTGCATGATTGAGTCGCCAGAAGAAAGCCATTACTGTGCAAATGCCACAAAGTATCTTGCCTACAATACGCCAAACAGCACAGAGGCAAACCTTTAAACTTCTGGAACAAGTTAGTGTGGCTCCCCTGTAGTTTGGACGCCACAGTGGTACTGCACCTTCTCCACAGGTGTGGTAGCACCTTTGAGGTAAGCTGGGAACACCAAGCTGAGACACACAAACACACACCCAATACCCATCCAAACTCCAGGCTAGGCAGATGCAGGGTGGAAGAGGCTCTTTGAGAGAGCAGACCCCATCTGCTGACCAGAGGAAGGAGAAGGTTTAGGAGGTGAGGAGGAAGTTAGTGAGTCAGAGAGTGAAGAATGAGCAGCAAGATGGAGTTCCCGGGGATCAGCAGGTAGGTCAGCCGCAAATCCCCAGTTCAGAGAATCCTGAATCTACAACCAATTTCCAGGTCGGGTAGAAGAACTAGCTGCAAAGGGGTGCCAGTCCCCATTTGGTGTGTAACTTTAAGACCAAGCCAAGAAACTGGAGGCCACTGAACTGCAGGTGCAGTGGCAACCACTGTGGACTCTCCTGGGCATAGTGACTATAGAGGGTCAAGAGGACGTGCCAGGTCATCGCTTAACAGGACCCGCAGTCGCCTGCCTTGGGATCAGTAACACGAAGTTGCAGGAGAGGAAAGGAGAACAGCACAGAGAGGGAAAGAGCAGCGCGGGAAGGTATACAATTGGTGTCTCAGTGGAGTGACCCTAGACAAGTTTTGGTCAAGATGTAACCTGGAGAGACACAGCACCCCGGCTGGGCGAGAACTGCGAAAGAACACAGTAAAGAGCAAGTAAGAACTGCAACCCTATGCTTGTCATCTCTACCTGCGTCTCTCTGCACCATGAACCACAATTCCTATCATCATTACCAATCAAATCCCACCATTATACAACCCAGGGGCCCACTCCATCTGTGGGGAGTGTTACATCTAAGCTGCCTATTCAACTATCCCCTGGGACCAATCCAAGCAGTGCTGCAATCCCTGACCAGATACCACAGATGGCGTTACAATAAACTTTATAAACTATTTCCCCTGTAAATATCCCCTTTTTATATGCTTGGTCAGGGCTTCTGGGATTGCCACCGTGAACTTAAAAAAAACGAATGCCCCAGAGTATCCGAGTACCCTGGGCCTTGTGACTCTTGCAGTAGTTTGGAGTGATGAGACCAAAATCTAACTTTTTGGTCACAACCATAAATGTCATAATTTGGAGAGGTGTCAACAAGGCCTATGATGAAAGGAACACCATTCCTACTGTAAAGCACAGAGGTGGATCACTGATAATGTGGGGATGTGTGAGCTACAAAGGCACAGAATACTTGATCAAAGTTGAAGGAAAGATTAATGCAGCATGTTATCAGCAAATATGGAGGCAAATTTGCACTCATCAGCCCGGAAGCTGTGCATGGGACGTACTTGGACGTTCCAACATGATAACGATCCAAAACACAAGGCCAAGTCGACCTGTCATTGGCTACAGCACAACAAAGTGAAGGTTTTGTAGTGGCCATTTCAGTCTCTTAAACCTCAATATTATTAAGCTACTCTGAGGAGAACTCAAGCGTGCAGTTCATGCAAGAAAGCCCAGGCATTTGCAGGAACTGGATGCTTTTAGTCAAGAAGAATGGGCAGCTTTACCATCTTAGACTGGCTTCACACTGCAGTTTTTCACTGATCAGTGTCCATCAGTGTTTGGGTGCCAAAACCAGGAGTGTCTCCAAAACTCAGAACAGGTGTCAATCTTTCAATTATAGTTTTTCTCTGCAAGTTCCTCTCCTGGTTCCTCTCCTGGTTTTGGCACCCAAACACTGATGGACAGTGCCGGGACAAGGCATTTTGGTGCCCTAGGCAGGTAAGGCAAACGGCGCCCCCCCCCCCCCCCCCCGAAATATGTCTAGGAAAAAAAATGTCAACATACTTTGAAAGTAAATTTAGTTTAAAACAAATAAAAGTAGATCTAAATGAACATTATGGATATAAATTGTACATAAATAGTAATGCACACGACCAACTCTTGAAATGCTTAGCGGCCATATGGTATAAGTACCTTTTTCCTGATGAAAAGTGCAGATTTTATATCGGACTGCAACATATGCTAAATACGAAATGTAAATCAAATTCTGTAATGAGTTTCAGACGACTAAAACTTCTCTCTGCTTTTGCACTACTAACAGGACAGTGTTGATGATGTATGTAAAGTGCTGTGGAGTTCATAGTGTAATATAAATGCAAAAAGTATTATTCTTAATATGATGTCACAATACCGGGATCTGAGGATCTTCTATTTCGAGGTCAGGGGCTCTCTGATGCCATGTTGCTGTTTGTCTCGCTGTCGTCCTCTTTTGATACTGCAGTGCGGTGGACAAGAGAGAATTAACTGGTTAATAACAAGAAGTATGGAGTGTGTATTGAGCTATAAACTCTCCCCATATCATGAAGTATGGATTGTGTAGTAACTGAGCCATAAACCCTCCCCATATCATGAAGTATGGTGTGTACCAACTAAGCCATAAATCCTCCCCATACCATGTCCAGCAGACATTGTAGGATTACTATATGGATTTTATTATTAGGGTACGGACACACTGGCGTGAAACGCGGATGAGTGCAATGTGTGATTTTATCGCATTGCACTCGGACCAATGTTATTCAATGTCTGAGAGCAGATTGGCGAGTGTCGGACGCTTTTTTCTCAGCCAGATTCAGGATGAGAAAAAAGTCGCAACATTCTGCGACAGTATGCGATTCCAGCGCGAGACTCACCAATGCAAGTCTATGGGTCTGACAAAATCACATACCGCACACGGACCATCTGAGAGACATCAGTTTTTCCACGGATACATTATCGTTCTGTAACTGAGAACACTGTAAAATGTTCCTGTAAATGATTCTACACTAATAGCTGCTGAGGAAAGAACAGATTGCACACGGATGTGATCTGAGAGAAATGTCGGACACTCGCACAGCAGTTGGATGCCAAATGGACCAAGTAACCGATGACACTCATCCAACTCTCCTGGATGAGAAACAGACCAATTTTAAGGCGGCGGGAGACAGTGTACCACCGTGTCCTCAGCTCCGTGCTGTGCACAGTATACCACCATGTCTCAGCTCTGTGCTGTGCACAGACAGTGTACCACCATGTCCTCAGCTCTGTGCTGTGCACAGACAGTGTACCACCATGTCCTCAGCTCTGTGCTGTGCACACAGTGTACAGTACACTGTATGTGCACAGCACGGAGCTGAGGACATGGTGGTACACTGTGCACAGCACGGAGCTGGTGACATGGTGGTACACTGTGCACAGCATGGAGCTGGAGACATGGTTGTACACTCTCTGTGCACAGCACAGAGCTGGGTACATGGTGGTACACTGTACACAGCACAGAGCTAGGGAGATGGTGGTACACTGTTCACAGCACGGAGCTGAGGACATCCCAGAATAGACAGACAGGCCACAGACGGGCGGCGGGACAACACTGAGCCCACCTGGAAGAACTACAACTCCCAGCACCCAACACACTGCCCAGAAATCATATTGAAGATGTGAAAGACAAAAGAAACACAATCCAATTGAGAAAGACGGTACTACACCGTCGAAACATGTCGTGGCGGATGGAGGATTTTCAATAAAAGGACTTTCCAGTCAGCAGAGTCCTCAGCTTTGTTTTGGAGCGCTCAGCACGAGACCGTGCAAATTGAATTCACAGAAATCATATAGGACAGGCAGAAGAACTACAACTCTCAGCATGCCACACCCTGACAACACAGAAAGGTGGCGGCAGCTGCATGGAAGCAGACACATGGTACAGCTGCCAATATCACCACACACAGCGCCAGCCACAGCCCCAGTCCTCCTGCACCCCTGTCCTCCACAGGAGGATACAAGAGCCACAGACAGTCCTCTCACCTCCTCCAACAAGGAGCAGGTGATTGAGGCAACAGCATGCCCAGCCATCACACCGATATACTGAGCACAGATCCATCCCCAAGGGATCCGATGCTGCAGCATGCCATATACTGAGCACAGATCCATCCCCAAGGGATCCGGTGCTGCAGCATGCCATATACTGAGCACAGATCCATCCCCAAGGGATCCGGTGCTGCAGCATGCCATATACTGAGCACAGATCCATCCCCAAGGGATCCGGTGCTGCAGCATGCCATATACTGAGCACAGATCCATCCCTAAGGGATCTGGTACTGCAGCATGCCATATACTGAGCACAGATCCATCCCTAAGGGATCTGGTACTGCAGCATGCCATATACTGAGCACAGATCCATCCCCAAGGGATCCGGTGCTGCAGCATGCCATATACTGAGCACAGATCCATCCCTAATGGTACCTTTACACGCCGCGACGGCAGGCTGGATACATCCCGCTACTTCACGTGCACGAGCACGCTCAAACGGCTACAAACGGTCAACGCACCCTCTTTACACGCCGCCATAAGGTGCGCTACGCCACGCTACATCTGTAGCTAGCTATATCGCCGGGTGTCTCAAGTAGCCAGCTGTAGCTCATGTACACACCGCTACAACCAGCTACTATGGGAGGACCTGGTGCAGCAGGGACAGCACATAGGCGTGCCACAATCTTGGATTACGAGCCGTCCGTACGATGATAGGACATCGCAATATCATCATGATTGGCCAGGCATCGCAGGAGGCTGAGTAATACAGCACGCTCGAGCGATTGTGTAGTGTGACTGGTCAGCTCCTTAAATATGGCGCCCTAGGCAGCGACTACCAATCGTCATGCAGGAGCTTCCTCCAATGATCGGTGATGGGGCGGGGTATCCCGGAGCCTGGGTCACGCCTTCGCTACATTGCAGCTACATCGCAGGGTGTCCAGAGTTCCCTTCCGGTGCTTCTTTACACGCCGATACAGCTCGCTACCATCGGCGATGTAGCCATCAGTTTTCGAGCAGAGCCCATAAACAGATGTATCTGTCGCCGGCTGTAGCGTCGCGTCTTCAGACGCCGCTACGACGGGCTACATTGACGCTACAAGCTACATTTGTAGCCTGTAGCGGGATGTATCCAGCCTGCCGTCGCGGCGTGTAAAGGTACCATAAGGGATCTGGTACTGCAGCATGCCATATACTGAGCACAGATCCATCCCCAAGGGATCCGGTGCTTCAGCATGTCATATACTGAGCACAGATCCATCCCCAAGGGATCCAGTGCTGCAGAATGTCATATACTGAGCACAGATCCATCCACACGGGACCGCCGCTAACCTTAACGCTGCAGGCACCAGGCCGCTGCCAGGAGCCCACATTAATTTAGGTCCCGGTCTAGGCCTACATCATGGCGCCGCCCACCGCGCCGTGATTGGCTGAACGCCGTGTCATAGCACATCATAGGGGCGTGTGTGATGACGTGCTGTCATGCCTAACCGCAATTGGGCGCCGAGCATGTCAGTCATGCGCTCGGAACACGCCCTGCTATGAAGTCCCGTCCTCCCTTCCCTCTGGTCGGCGCGGCCGCCGGTGGCCAGCACGGTGCCCCCCCAGGGGGTGCGGGGCCCCCCAGGGGGCGGGCAATGGGCCCCGTCATGCGGGAATGCGCCCTAGACAAGATGGCGCCCTAGGCGATCGCCTAGGGTCGCCTAGCTGTCGTCCCGGCCCTGCTAATGGACACTGATCAGTGAAAAACTGCAGTGTGAAGCCAGCCTAAGAAAATAAAGAGCCTCATCCACAACTACCACAAGACTTCAAGCTGTCATTGATGTTAGAGGGGCCAAGGCACGGTATTAAGAACAGAGGTTGGTGAACTTTTGATCAGGGTCATTTGGATGATTTTGGTTGTCATTATGATTTAAAGAGAGAAAACACCGTAGTTTGACAATAAATGGCTTAACCCAACCACTAACAATGAGTAGAAAAAATGTTTTTGTTCTGTCATTCATATTATCTTAAAAAAGGCCAAGAAAGTAAAATAATCTACTGTGGCGCCCCTGCGTCCCGAAGGCCACAAAGGGAACTGCAGCCAGGCAGGTAGGACACTTGTTGCACACCAACACCCTCACAGCCCACACAACCCACGTGTAGGAGAAGGCAGCATCCAGCCCTGAGATTAGAGACTCTATGAGATTGAGGGGTGGTGGATTTGGGGGAGTGGGTTGAGCACACCCATAGTCAGGTGACTTGACAGTATATAGGAAGGGGGAGGAGGAAAGTAAGGCAGTAGGCCGAAGTAGGCTGAGAGGAAAAGACTGAACATCACACGTCCTGTGAGTGTAAGGCCTAGGAGCGCAGAATCTGTACCGAGCCAGTGTGAGCCGGAGGAGAGAGAAAGCCCGTCCGAAGCTGATACCACCAGGAGTGTGAGAGAACAGAGAGGGACGGTGTAACCCGGGCCCTAGGAACGAAGCTGAAGCTACTGACTGCAGGCGGAGTAGCCCTCCTATGATACCTAGAGGAACAGAGAGAAAGGAGCCTGGTAGAGCCTCAGACTTGAGGACTGCTGGAGGCTGGGCTGAAGTAGAGTGTCGGCTCTAGAGGGGGGTCTTAATTCCAGATTGGGATCCCTACCTCAAAGGACAGGCAGCTCAGTGACAAACTAAGGACCCACAGGGGCCCGAGTCACCGCCATACTGTCCAGCGTTTCATGCACACACCCGTGGAGACGGAGACCGTAATTGCCCAGAAAAGACACTAAAGACTGTGTGAGGGGTCACAGAGAGAGAGGCCTGGCTGCAGGGAGCAAAGGGAACCCGGAGAGAGAGAATGTGCCCGTGTATTAAGAACTGTACTTGAACTTTGTATGAACTGTAAATGTGCTGTAAAGTGACTAGAAGAACTGAGAGTAAACACGGAAAACCCTGGAACTGCTTCCCTTGCGTTTCTGCATGAAAGTGATTCTCTCTATACAGGATACAGCCTGTCAGCACCAACAGAGAGGAGAGGTCCCTGCAGCGTCTGCAAAGTAAGTGTGCTACACACTCCACAATAGACTTAACCCTTACTGCCCCAGGGAATACAGTTCTACCCACTGGAACTATACCACCTAAGCTGCCATTACATCATCCCCGGAGGTTCTGCAGCAGCGGCGGCCCTCATCACTGGCCGCATCAAGTGGGTGGCGTCACGACTGACAACCCCTGTAAATATCCCCTTTTATTGCCGAGCCTGGGACATGGACCGGACCAGGACCACCCGTGACTTCCCCAGAAGCAGACCGGTCCGGTACCGAGTACCCCCGTCCCAGTGGGCCCGACAACCTGGCGTCACGAACAGGATCTACCTGGTCCAAAAGAATTGGACCCCGTGTGCCTAAAGAACGTGTTCTCGACTTTTCCCGCCAAAATCTGACCTTAATGGCAGCCAGGGAGACTAACGCCATGTGCAGAGGAGGCGTAATCGAAACTCCCATCGTGGGCCGGCCCGGTCCAAGTCACGAAGAGAAGGACCCGCCCTGGCTCCCCTTAACTCCGGGAAAGCCAGCCGTCACTCTGAAAGAAGAGCCTCCGCCCCTAGACCCTCCTCCTAGCAAGCTGGCGGGAACGAAGAAGGAACTCGTCATAAGGAGGGGGCGGAACGAAGAACCGGAAGAGAAGCAGTCGCCATTACGGGACACAAGGACGGAACGGAGGACGCCCAGGAGAGTGCTGCACCCGGAAGACCACAAGTGATCCCGGAGGGCCCACGGAGTGACCCGATGGAGGAACCCGGCTGAGGAGAGACCTTGTGTGACCCAGACGAGATGGCGGAAGGCGGCGAAGAGTCGTGTCCAAGACACCCGGAGGGGTGTGCTGCGGCTGCTACCCCAGCAGATGACACGGGCCCAGGAGGAGTATCGGACCCGGATCCAGATTAGTGTTGACCACTGCCAGAGCTATGAGACGGTATCTATGCAACCCGGCTGGGTTGGAGCGACACGCGACCGCCCTGAAGGCGAAGCCTCATGCCATACCGCAACGTTGGTGGATCTATCCGTGCCACGTACTGCACTGCGAGCTGCCAAGAAAGATACAGACCCACTAGGAGCTCTACCGGAGGGATACCTGGCGTTGCCACAGCCCCTGATACCGCCACCGACTACCACCGAGGTGAGAGGGGAGCAGCTCCGTTGCTGGTGGGAGCGGGACAAAGACTGAGGACTTAATGGGCTTCCTAGGAGATCCCGGCAGCGAAGTGGGCCCTGCAGAGCTGATCACACGGGAAGAGTATATCCGCAGGTGTCTACGAAAGTGGGAGAAAGAGGAGATTGAGAGGCAAGTGCAGAAGCAGATACTGATAGCCCGTGCTAAGGAGGCTAAGAATGTAGCCCGCAGAGACAGAGAAGTTCAGAGATCCCCACGCCTCGAGGGCAAGATTGTAAAAGTGATAGAAGGGCGAGGATTCGCATTTGCACGTGAACCAGGTACAAGATGTCATCTATTATATAATTGCCGTAGCGACTTCCGTCGGAGCGGCGCTGCTTCCGGTGGCTTGGTTAGCGAGTCCAGGTTTCATCTCCTGGACTCTGTCCGTGGCCGCGTAGCGGGCATTGCGAGTCGTTGCAGCCTAGCGAAGCAATGCCCGCGAAGCGGGCATTGCGAGTCGCTACACCGCTAACCAAACCACCGAAGCCGAAACTACTGTAGTCTACACCGCTATAGTATACTACAGTCCCATGCCCATAAGCGCCATGGGACTGTAGTATACCATCGCGCTGTACACCGTCGCATAACTCCCACTACCCTAAGCCCATACTACTGTAGTGTACACCGCTATAGTATACTACAGTCCCATGCCCATAAGCGCCATGGGACTGTAGTATACCATCGCGCTGTACACTACAGCCCCCTGCCGCTCTAAGCCACTACGCGCTGTACGCAAGCCCCGACCCGCTGCACCTATGTATGCCCCTACCCCGTAAGCCGCACCTATGCCCCTACCCCGTAAGCCCCCTATGCCCCTACCCCGTAAGCCGCACCTATGCCCCGACCCGCCGCACCTATGCCCCTACCCCGTAAGCCGCACCTATGCCCTGACCCGCCGCACCTATGCCCCTACCCCCTAAGCCGCACCTATGCCCCTACACCCTAAGCCGCCCTAACCCCTACCCCCTGCCGCCCTAACCCACTACCCCGCCGCAGCCCCTACCCCCTGCCGCCCTAACCCACTACACCGCCGCCGAAGCCCCTACCCCCTGCCGCCCTAATACACTACCCTCTGCCGCAAGCCCCTACCCCCTAAGCCGCACCTAACCCCCTACCCCCGATTCCGCACCTAAACCCCTACCCCCCCTGCCCCCTAAGTCCCGCCGCACCTAACCCCCTATCCTCTAAGCCCCCCCCCGCCTCCTAAGCTCACACCGCAGCCCCTACCCCCTGCCGCCCTAACCCCTAACCCACTACCCCCGCCGCCGAAGCCCCTACCCCCTGCCGCCCTAATACACTACCCTCTGCCGCAAGCCCCTACCCCTAAGCCGCACCTAACCCCCTACCCCCGATTCCGCACCTAAACCCCTACCCCCCCCTGCCCCCTAAGTCCCACCGCACCTAACCCCCTATCCTCTAAGCCCCCTCCCGCCTCCTAAGCTCACACCGCAGCCCCTACCCCCTGCCGCCCTAACCCCTAACCCACTACCCCGCCGCCGAAGCCCCTACCCCCTGCCGCCCTAATACACTACCCTCTGCCGCAAGCCCCTACCCCCTAAGCCGCACCTAACCCCCTACCCCCGATTCCGCACCTAAACCCCTACCCCCCCCTGCCCCCTAAGTCCCGCCGCACCTAACCCCCTATCCTCTAAGCCCCCCCCCGCCTCCTAAGCTCACACCGCTAACACCTAAAGCCCTACACCCGAAGCCCCCGCCGTCCCCTAACCTAACGTCCCCTAACCTAACGTCCCCGTCTTTCACTTACATGCCTTCAAGTCATCTGATCGTCCGTCCGGCCAGGCGTCCTCTTCCTCCGGCCCCGGGGGTCTTCTCTCTTCCTTCCGCCATCTCCGCCTCTTCGTCCGGCCCCGGGGATCTTCTGTCTTCTTTTCGCTAACTTCCACCTCCGACGTCCTCTTCCTTCTCATTAAGATAGAATGGACGAAAAATCCCCCATTCTACCTCAATGAGATCTGAGGCCCTCTTCTGATTGGTCGCTGTATACTGCCCTCAGCCAATCAGAAGAGCCCCTCAAAACTGAGACGCAGTTCTCATTCAGGTCCGCCTTTTTTTTCCCCATTGACATACATTACCGGTGTGTCGGCGATTTTATGGCCGCCCACCTGGTTCTATTTGTCGGCCCTAAAATCGCGGACACACCGCTAATGCATCTCTATGGGCAGTCAGCCCGATTTCGGATTGAACGCCGACCAATCAGAATTCGAGCTGACTGCCCATTGACATGCATTAGCGGTGTGTCCGCGATTTTAGGGCCGACAAATAGAACCAGGTGGCCGGCCATAAAATCGCCGACACACCGGTAATGTATGTCAATGGGGAAAAAAAAGGCGGACCTGAATGAGAACTGCGTCTCACTCTGACTTAAAAAAATAAATAAATTAAATAATAAAAAAAATAATTAAAAAATAATAAAAAAATAAATAAAAAATATTAAATAATTAAATAAAAATAATAATAAAAAAAAAAAAATAAATGCGGACCTGAATGAGAACTGTGTCTCACTCTCACTTAAAAAAATAAATAAATTAAATAATAAAAAAAATAATTAAAAAATAATTAAAAAATAATAAAAAAAATAAATAAAAAATAATAAATAATTCAATAAAAATAATAATAAAAAAAATAAATATATGCTAATTATATCAGCCCTTCCAGCGGACCTAAATGAGAACTGGGTCTCAGCCTAAATAATAAATTTAATAATAAAAAAAATAATTAAAAAATAATTAAAAAATAATAAAAAAAATAAAAAATAATAAATAATTCAATAAAAATAATAATAAAAAAAATAAATATATGCTAATTATATGCACCTCCAGGGACCTGAATGAGAACTGGGTCTCAGCCTAAATAATAAATTTAATAATAAAAAAAATAATTAAAAATAATTAAAAAATAAAAAAAAATAATAAAAAATAATAAATAATTCAATAAAAATAATAATAAAAAAAATAAATATATGCTAATTATATCAGCCCTTCCAGCGGACCTGAATGAGAACTGGGTCTCAGCCTAAATAATAAATTTAATAATAAAAAAATAATTAAAAAATAATAAAAAATAATAAATATAATAAAAAATTAATTAAAAAAAATTAATAATAATATAATATAATCTATTAACTAATAATAATGATATTAATGCTAATAATAATGTTATTAATGCTATTATTAATGCTAATAATGCTATTATAATGCTATTATAATAGCTATATAATAATAATGCTATTAATGTATTAATATATTAATGTTATTAATGCTATTATAAATGCTATTATTAATGCTATTAATGCTAATAATAATAATGCTATTATAATGCTATTATGCTATATAATGCTATAATGCTATATAATGCTAATATTATCTATTAATGCTATTAATGCATTAATATTTATCCTATTAATGCTATTATTAATGCTATTAATGCTAATAATAATGCTATTAATGCTATTAATGCTAATAATAATGCTATTAATGCTATTAATAATGTTATTAATGCTATTATTAATGCTAATAATGCTATTATCAATGCTATTAATGCTAATAATAATGCTATTAATGCTATTAATAATGCTATTAATGCTATTAATTATGCTATTAATGCTATTAATGCTAATATTTATCCTATTAATGGTATTATTAATGCTATTAATGCTAATAATAATGCTATTAATGCTATTAATGCTAATAATGCTATTAATAATGTTATTAATGCTATTATTAATGCTAATAATGCTATTATTAATGCTATTAATGCTAATAATAATGCTATTAATGCTATTAATAATGCTATTAATGCTATTAATTATGCTATTAATGCTATTAATGCTAATATTTATCCTATGAATGGTATTATTAATGCTATTAATGCTAATAATAATGCTATTAATGCTATTAATGCTAATAATAATGCTATTAATGCTATTAATAATGTTATTAATGCTATTATTAATGCTAATAATGCTATTATTAATGCTATTAATGCTAATAATAATGCTATTAATGCTATTAATAATGCTATTAATGCTATTAATGCTATTAATTATGCTATTAATGCTAATATTTATCCTATTAATGGTATTATTAATGCTATTAATGCTATTAATTATGCTATTAATGCTATTAATGCTAATATTTATCCTATTAATGCTATTAATATTGCTATTAATGCTAATAATAATGCTATTAATGCTATTAATAATGTTATTAATGCTATTATTAATGCTAATAATGCTATTATTAATGCTATTAATGCTAATAATAATGCTATTAATGCTATTAATAATGTTATTAATCCTATTATTAATGCTAATAATGCTATTATTAATGCTATTAATGCTAATAATAATAATATTAATGCTATTAATAATGTTATTAATGCTATTATTAATGCTAATAATGTTATTATTAATGCTATTAATGCTAATAATAATGCTATTAATGCGATTAATAATGTTATTAATGCTATTATTAATGCTAATAATGCTATTATTAATGCTATTAATGCTAATAATAATGCTATTAATGCTATTAATAATGTTATTAATGCTATTATTAATGCTAATAATGCTATTAATAATGCTATTAATGCTAATAATAATGCTATTAATGCTATTAATACTGTTATTAATGCTCATAATACTGCTAATAATGCTATTAATACTGCTATTACTGCTAATAATAATGCTATGGCTTATATTATTGCTATTGATGATGCGATTATTATTTAAAAATGTTTAAAAAAACAATAAACATATTTTAGATACCCGATGCATTTGCATCAGGCTAACAGCTATAACTACTATAATCAAATTAATGCACGTTCTAGAATCCCGATGCATTTGCATCGGGCTCACAGCTAGTATCTTTATAAACAAAAGAGAAGTAGAAGAGCAACTGCCATCAGACCATCCGGACAGACAAGTTGAGATAGAAGAATGGGTGTCATACCATATTGTCCAAGGTGAACGTGGCCCATACGGCATTAAAGTGAAAAGACTCTGCTTAGACCCTGTGGAAGAGAATGATATGCCCGCACTAGAGTACCCTGAATCCAGCGATGACCCTGAAATAAAGAGCTACACAGACGTGGCTGTGAACACTGATCCAGTTGTTATACTTGAGACCGATACTTCCAAGTCAAAGAAAGATGCTGTTACCCAGACCCCGGAAAGCTACTTGCTGATAGCTGCATTACAAAATCTGGAAGTGTATCCCAGGAAGAGACCATCGCAGATGTTACCGTGGAAGCAAGGCAAGAAAGAATGAACACGTGTCCTGCATCCTGAAAGAAGAGGAAGACTTGTAAGTGTGAATGAAGTGTTTTCCTTAGTGCTCCCATACCTGAATGAATGCTAGCATTCCCCTGTATGTCTTATATATGTTGAACTGAACATTTGATATCATGAACGATGAGATGATATAAACTTTCTTTTGTAAATAGTTGAGCACCTTAGTGTGCTCCCCTTTGGTTTTAAGACCAGCTGTGCACATGCGACGTAGTGCAAGTGACTGTTTTGAATCGTGGACTTTGCACTTTGAACTGTTTTTGAAACTTTTTGCACTTTTTCGAAAAAAGAAGAATGTTTTTATATTTTTTGAAAAAAAGTAATGTTTTATAATGTGTGTTTTAAAGAAAGTGAATGCGATGTAGCATTAGACCACGTAGAGGTCCATAAGGGGTAATGACGTAGATACCCATGTAACTGTTTATAGTTAAGTAACGTTTGAAGAATTGTGCCTCCCGGATGGGAAGAACCAAGAATGCTTAATGTTTATTGTTGTTATAAAATAAAATGTTTTCAGAGGGATCCATGACGGGCAGCGCGGGATGCGCTAGTTAACTCCGGGAGAGTGTGGCGCCCCTGCGTACAGGAGGCCAGAAAGGGAACTGCAGCCAGGCAGGTAGGACACTTGTTGCACACCAACACCCTCACAGCCCACACAACCCACGTGTAGGAGAAGGCAGCATCCAGCCCTGAGATTAGAGACTATATGAGATTGAGGGGTGGTGGATTTGGAGGAGTGGGTTGGGCACACCTGTAGTTAGGTGACTTGACAGTATATAGGAAGGGGGAGGGGGAAAGGAAGGCAGTAGGCCGAAGTAGGCTGAGAG
This sequence comes from Allobates femoralis, assembly GCA_033576535.1. Lineage (NCBI taxonomy): Eukaryota > Metazoa > Chordata > Amphibia > Anura > Aromobatidae > Allobates > Allobates femoralis. Next base: position 7,535 of record JARQOC010000454.1, on the reverse strand, counting down.
GAAAAGACTGAACATCACACGTCCTGTGAGTGTAAGGCCTAGGAGCGCAGAATCTGTACCGAGCCAGTGTGAGCCGGAGGAGAGAGAAAGCCCGTCCGAAACTGATACCACCAGGAGTGTGAGAGAACAGAGAGGGACGGTGTAACCCGGGCCCTAGGAACGCAGCTGAAGCTACTGACTGCAGGCGGAGTAGCCCTCCTATGATACCTAGAGGAACAGAGAGAAAGGAGCCTGGTAGAGCCTCAGACTTGAGGACTGCTGGAGGCTGGGCTGAAGTAGAGTGTCGGCTCTAGAGGGGACCGTAGTTTACCCGGCATCCCCAAACAACACGACGGGGGGTCTTAATTCCAGATTGGGATCCCTACCACAAGGACAGGCAGCTCAGTGACAAACTGAAGGACCCACAGGGGCCCGAGTCACCGCCGTACTGTCCGGCGTTTCACACCCGTGGAGACGGAGACCGTAATAGCCTGGAAAGGACACTAAAGACTGTGTGAGGGGTCACAGAGAGAGAGAGGCCTGGCTGCAGGGAGCAAAGGGAACCCGGAGAGGGAGAATGTGCCCGTGTATTAAGAACTGTACTTGAACTTTGTAAGAACTGTAAATGTGCTGTAAAGTGACTTGAAGAACTGAGAGTAAACACGGAAAACCCTGGAACTGCTTCCCTTGTGTTTCTGCATGAAAGTGATTCTCTCCATACAGGATACAGCCTGTCAGCACCAGCAAAGAGGAGAGATCCCTGCAGCGTCTGCAAAGTAAGTGTGCTACACACTCCACAATAGACTTAACCCTTACTGCCCCGGGGAATACAGTTCTACCCACTGGAACTATACCACCTAAGCTGCGATTACATCATCCCCGGAGGTTCTGCAGCAGCGGCGGCCCTCATCACTGGCCGCATCAAGTGGGTGGCGTCACGACTGACAACCCCTGTAAATATCCCCTTTTATTGCTGAGCTCGGGACACGGACCAGACCAGGACCACCCGTGACTTCCCCAGCAGCAGACCGGTCCGGTACCGAGTACCCCCGTCACAGTGGGCCCGACACTACCGGGTTATGAAAACCTTTGAGCACAACTGTATGAGGATCCTGAATAGAGGATTTCCTTAAGTAACTCAAAATTCACCTTTACCATTTCAATATCATGGGAGATGCTATGCAAGGATTGAAATGAATATTTTTGTAACAATATACAAGACTGACAGAAGCACAGTTTACATACTACAGTCTTTTGTCTACTCTAGTCCAACAGAACTTTACATAGGATTTATGCCATCTTTCCCTTTGCTAGCCAAGTTTCTGGCATTTGAAGATGTATATAGGAACAGTACTGTAAATCTGATAATCTACTTACTAGTCAACGTTAATCACATTGTAAACACGACAGAAGGATAGAATTACTGTATCACGGTTGTTTAACACCACAGAAAATGAACATGACGAAAAGCTAAAAAAACCAAAGCTGTTTATTTTAAGATGTTCTTACACTTACTATTTCTAATAAGCCCAATATCTATATATGTTGCAGTAGTATTGGAAGCATATTAGCTATCTATTCAAATGGTTCTGAATATGGAGTTAATGTTACGGGAGGTGAATATCTTATTTTTAATTTTTAAGGGTGAGGAAGCGCCCCTGGGGAACCCGCTTGATAACGGAATGACACCGACAACTATGTCTCTTTGTTCAAAGTAACACCATGCCGCAGTTTATAATGCCATCATAAACTGCTTAGAGCATACAATACATATGTACAACTCACATATAATACATCATTCACATAACGCATTACAGGACATTCACATAATGACATGTCTTACCGTTACACACAGAGATATATTGCTTGCAACTCAGTGAAATCATGGACACTTTGTTCCATTTTGTACACGGCAACAAAATGGAACAATGTGTCCATAATTTCACTGCATCCAGTGAGTTGCAAGCAATATATCTCTGTGTGTAATGATACCTTTATACACAGCCTGGAGCACTAATGACAGCTCCATCAAGGATCAGGAGCACTAACCGTAGCTCCTTTGGCGGTTATGGCCACCTAGCAGTATATACCCTTTACATAAAATACTCGTATACCCGACAGACCCACAGGGATCCGGTACGCAGCCAGTCCACCCCTGTTCAGACAGGCCACACAGTCTCATATAGGCTGCTACACTGCACGCAGCCTTACACATCTCACACCTTAGTCAACGGAACCCTCTCATAGTCGGTCCCAATGGCGATTATGGCCGCCTGGCCTCTGAGACATCCTCAGTCTCTCACATGCTACCCATCATACAGTCCACTGTGCCCTCGAGACATCTCCAGTCTCTCACACAGTACACTCACATGGACTCCAAACATCTCAAACAAGGTTAACGGGACCCTCACGACCTGACAGTCGGTCCCCATGGCGGTTACGCCCGCCTGGCCTCCGTGGGCTCCAACCCATCACAGGGCCCACTCACACACATCCACAGTCCAGCATGGACTTCTATGGACATCAGCCTTGTCAGGCCCAGACCACACACACAAGCACAGTCCGGAATGGACTTCAACCCTCTAGGCCCAGACCAGGTTGTGAGCCACCTGAGCTTCAGGGCAGTCAAAGCATCCCCCAAGGTCTCCTCACCCTACCCATGATGCCCAGCTGCCTCCAAGCCTTACCAACACAGGCAGAGATCCCGGACGGCAGCCTCATCAACATGGACAGAGTGAGCCCCCTGCAAGTTCAGCCAGGACCCCCATACACTCAGGTACTCCACTAACCTCTCGGTTTAGCCACAGGCTTCATACTGCTCAGAGGGACTGGTGTCTCCGCATGGAGAGCCAGACGTCCTGCCTCATCCCCCCAAAGAGGAGACATGTCCTCTCCCTCAGAGGATCATGTCTGGTCTCTCAAACACAGGCCTAGGCAGCTATTATCTTGCCTGCCACACCCACATCTGACAAACCACTACTGGAACTTGTAACAATTAGCACACACTGCTCTTTTAGAGGCCACCCATTGGTCTCATCAAGCCCTTTAGCTGTTACCACAGAGCTAACTACCACTTAACCCTGTGTGTACGGCTCAGGGCCCATGTCAGTCATGCCGGCCATGTGCTATAGTGTCGGCATGCCTCACATAAGGGAGAACATTTATTTTAAAAAGGAGTTGATCAGGCAGTGGACTACCCCTTTTATGGCTGGAGGATGCTGTCCATGTACCTCAATATGAAGAACAGGATACTTAAAAGGTGTGTTCCCATGAAACAAGTACATTTTAATCGATACTTCTTGGAATAATAATATGTTCCACATTTGAATGTGTTAAAAATGCTCCTGTGCTGAGATAATCGTACATACAGCATGTGTCCCTACTAATTATTGCGTAATGGCTGTGTCTGACCGTACAGAGACATGGTCTGATCATATCACATCTCCTGGGCAGGGGAGGAAGCAAAACAATATACTGACATTCAGGATCGCAATTGCTGCTTTCTGTGAAGTAAAACATGTTTAAAATGGGCTGGGAAATGTTTTACATTATACAAAGAATCAGCAGTGATCCCCTCCTGTCCTGTCTCTATACTCTCTTGCTTCCTCCCCTGCCCATGACATGTGATATGATCAAACAATGTTCCTGCATGGTCAGGCACAGTCATTACACAGTACATGGCAGAAACACTTGCTCCTTTGATAAGAAAATGTCAGGAAATTTTTTTACCTCAGGCAGGAAAATGTGTTCCCTCAGAAAGTAGTAACTGCAAGAGCCGTCTCCGGGATACAAGACTAGAGATTCTCCAGTAACATGGAGGAGGAACCCATCAGGAAGATGAGCAAGACAGACTCTGAAAAACGGGCTGGACCACCAGGACCACGGATTAGACATCTAGACACAGGCAAGACATGAGGGACACTGGACATTGGGCTCCAGGCTGCAGTCATCAGGCTCCAGACATCAGACACAAGCCCTAGGCACCAGGCAGTGGTCATCATGTTCCAAACATCGGACTGGCTAGAAAGAAACCCAAGCAAGATAGTGCCAGCACCGCAGGAGTGGACAGGAGCTGCATCACATGGGCACTACAGGAGCAGACCAGAGCTAGGTAGTGCGAGTGTGGCACCCCTGCAGGTCAGTTGCCACAGGAACACCTGGTGTACGGAGGAATTTCCACATCAGGTAAACTTACACATATGTCGAGCCCACTGGGACGAGGGTACTCGGTACCGGACCGTGTCTGCTGCGGGGGAAGTCACGAGTGGTCCTGGTCCGGTCCGTTTCCCGGGCCCTGGCAAATAAAAGGGGTGTATTTACAGGGGATTGTCAGTCGTGACGCCACCTACCATATGCTGCAGAACCTCCGGGGATGATGGAATGGCAGCTTAGGTGTAATAGTTCCAGTGGGTAGAACTGTATTCCCCGGGGCTGTGATGGTATAGTCTATAATGGATATGAATGGTGAAGACGGGGTTAAAGGACACACACTCACGTTTAGTAGTCGAAGGTGCAATTCTCCTCTTCTCCTGTTGCTGCAGCTTCTTCTAATCCATGTGCAGAGCTGACAGGCTGGTAGCTCTGTAGGTGGGAGCTCTCTGTTACTGAATGTAGGGCAAAGGTTGCAATCAATACACAGACTCACAGTTCTGCTGTTTTCCAAAGCTTTACTGCAGATGTTGTTGCAGGTTATAGTCCACGGAGTCTGTAATGGGGCTAAACTCTCTTCCCACCCTGTCCGGGTCGTCAGCTTCCTCGTGTTACGCTGTGTGTGTCCTGACTGCTGCGTCTAGCTAAGCTGCTGGGACTTCTCACTCTTTCTCTGTGTTCTGCTGGTACCACTTGGCTAGGCAACTTGGGTCCTCTGTGCTGTACTGACCCCTCCGTGTTTCTTCGCTCTGGTACTAGGGGCATCTAGAGATCCCACTGTTCCTGGATTCACTGTGCTGTGGGTGCCAGACACAGTACCGGATCCGGTGTCCGTTCCGTGCACTCTTCTGGGGCAAGTGAAAGTATCACTCCAGCTCCCAGACGTGTTCCTCTGTCTGTAGTTCTCCTGTTCCTCTGACCCTTGCTAGGTCTGCACTGAGCTAACTCTGCTCTAAGTGTGCTCTTCACAGCACTGCACCGTGCTGTACGGTCTGAGCTCTCCCTCATGACCAGGAGTATTTAAGGGAGCAGAGGGTGCTCCCCCTCCTGGCCCAGAGGTGCTAGTGTTTGTCAGTGTGTAGTGGGGAGAGAACCTATGTGGTGTTATTGTGGCATATTAACCCATGGGGTGCCACACATACAAAACCTTCCACCCCAGACCTGAAGGGGGACCTCTACTTGCTGACTTCAAGCAAGGTCCCCTATACATTCAGGCCTGGGGAGGAGTTAGGCAGTTCAGTACGGAGCAGTACTGAGGAAGACACCTGGTGAACGGAGCCGCGCTAGGCAGAGGGAAGCCTAGCCAGTGTAAGGGACCCAAGAGTGAGGGTCGGAGGGAAGGTGTACCAGAGACAGAGTGGGGGCAGAAGAACCAAACCGGTTCAGCCCAGGAAACCAACCGAAGCAACCCGGACTGAGTCTGGAAGGGTCCAGTTAGCCCAGCAGTCTCCTGGTAGCACTTGCAGCACAGCTAGTAACAAAGCCAGGAACCGCAGAGGAGCAGCGGTGCACATTAGGTTCTCACAGCCTGGTTTACAAGTGAGGGACACAGGAGAGGTCAGGGCCAGGTTTCAGACAGGCCAGGACTTAAGTAGACACACACAGTACAAGGAGGCGTCACAACTCATCGGGTGTGGAAATCATGAACTGCCACCCAACCACCTGGACAGTACCCTGGATGTTACCTGAATCATCATCATCAGTAAAAGGTACGGAAACAACTTCCAGTGTGTGTGTGTGTCTGTTATTACAGCCCCTGATCCTACCCTATTTTTGATTTCCAGCCAAGGTAAAAGCCAGGCAGCTGGGGGCTGGTATTCTCAGCGTAGTGAGGCCCATAGTTATTGGCCCCATCCAGGCTAACGAATAGCAGCCTACTGCCACTCCATAAATTGGCATAGTTATTAAAAGTGCCAATTCCCACAATTGAGCAGGAGCTAGGGAGATGGAGAGATTTGCTGCTATCATTACTAGGGAGAAGTCACCTGGTCAAAATGACTAGCTGTCGTTTGTTGTACCCACTTCAGACCGTCAGATTATTCCCTAGAGTCAGAATGGTGCAGTCCATGGGATCTGGTGGCAATACTTCACACCATGAGCATGAATGTAGACCCATGGGTGAAATATTTGATTATTTTCAGAGACTAGAGGAGCTTTGAAAGCCCTACAATGTAAATTGGGCATGTCGTGGAGGATATATGTGGCACCCCTGCTGGGGATTGCCACAGGACCCATCGGTGCAAGGAGAGACATACACCTTGGTACACACAGCGCGCAACAACCCAGACCTGGAGGGGGAGCCCCACTGGCTGTCCTTAAGCCAGATCCCCCATAAGGATCCAGGTCTGAGGGGAGGAGTCAGTCAGTTCCAGTTAGTCTGCAGTGAGCAGAGGAGAGAGCAGCAGTGAAAGAGCTGGGATCAAGCCAGACCCAGGATCAGAGAACACTGACCCATCTGTGCTGCACCCTAGGGAGAGGGTCGGAGGCCAGTAGAGGAAGTAGAAGAAGGGAACATACCAGATTTCCCTTTAGCCACCCAGACACCGGAGTCCGATTCTGCTAACAATCTAAAGTGCGGCAGAGAAAGCCTGGACAGACTAGGAGGATCTAATCCACCTGAGGTAAAGAAAAGCGGACACTCAAACCTGACCAAGTATAGGACCAGGGACCTAAGCAGAGAATAGGGATTCCACAGAAAGGTCCTCATTGTCAGTTATGGAGTAGTACCCTGAGAGGGAGAAGGAGCGGCAAGTTCAGTTTCAGGCAGGACTTACCCCAATCACTGCACACAATAACAGAGGAGGCCTCACAACTTACCAAGGTGAACGTCGCAAATTGCACTGAGAATCTGGTTATTCTCCTGGACTGTACCGGTTACCGGACATCAGTAAAAAGGTACCAAAACAGAGACAATTGTGTGTGTGTGTCTGATTCCCCACCCCCGTCTGCAGCGTACCCAGCAGGACTGCTACTACTACTCCCCTGATCCAACCCCACTGCCCTGAGGTAAAACTCCACCTGTGGGGAGCTGTACTACTCTGAGCTGCACCTCCATCACCTCAGCAGCTGGCCGCAGCGCTGTTTCCCCCCCCCCCACCATCCCCGTCATTGAGAGTCCAGGGCACGGAACCGGGAACCGACCAGCCGTGATCCCCCATCAAAGTGACCATCTGTCCCGGTATCCGAGTACACCCCTACCCTGTTGACCGACTCATATACAAATATCTTAGCCCATGGTGACACCCTGGCTTCCTTCAAGGAAAGGACAATGCATTGTTTAAAGTATGGATATCAAGGGGAATAGCTACTCTGGGATACCTTATGCAGATGCAGGAGTCTAGGTGGATGACTGCCGAGGAAGTGTTCAATAGATGGCGGCTTGGCTCAAGGCACATCTTACAATATGC
>JARQOC010000453.1:37500-79455 GCA_033576535.1 Allobates femoralis | reverse complement strand
TGCAGTGCCTGTTTTTCATGCTTGTTAAGGGATTTTAATGTCAAATATATATACGTTGCGGAATACGCTATCATTTGTTCACTGCAGGTACCCGATTTTTGTGCTTTTTAGGGGGATTTATGCATAAAACGTAAACTTTATTTTACTTTTTTTTCACAGAGGGGAGAGTAGAAAACTGGCTAAACACCGATCTAAATGTAGTGTCCTTTAAGCCGGCTTTGGAGAAACATACAGCAAGGAGAGTCTAGACTGATTACACCCATACTTAAGTATGTCAATCAGCCGATTTGGAGAATAAATTTTGTTACCATCTGAACAACATCGTTACACAGTTCGAAAATACCCGTTCGTGCAGACATGCTCCCATGAGCAATATCTTTGATGGTGGAAACAAATGTACATCGGGTATGCTCCACTGCAGTGCCTGCTTTTTATGCTAATTTTATGTTAATTAGGTGACTAGCTATGGAGGTGATGTTGCCCAGGGCATATGCCTATACACGGTCATAAAGTCCATGTATGGTAATGCCCATATACAGTTAAGTGTCCATATATGGTAACATTGTACAGTAGCCCCACCCCTTCCATATACCACCCTTCATAGCTCTGCCCCTCCACATAGTTTTAGGGGCATGGCTATGTGGATGAGGTGGAGCTATGTGGAGAGGTGGGGCTATGAAGGGGCAGGGCTACTAGGAGGGGCGGAACTATGATACATACATATATGCACATACATTCAGCTTTATACATTAGATATATATATACTGTATATTGTCCTCATCTTAGAACTTTATATTATCAGTATATTAATTAGTTTGTTATTGATTGTATTGGCTACATAAATACTTATATATTATGGTTAAAACTATATTTTTTTCAATTTATTATGTTTTTGGAGCTGCATTATTGCACATGGTTGGTTCTGGTTCGTAACTCATTAAGTGGATATGTATTGACATCCTTCAGGTATTCACATTGTCACAGTAGGATGGCTTTTATGCTTTTTGATCAGTTATTAAAGTTCTCTATGTTATTTACATATACAGTTGTGGCCAAAAGTATTGACACCCCTGCAATTCTGTCAGATAATACTCAGTTTCTTCTTGAAAATGATTGCAATCACACATTCTTTGGTATTATTATCTTCATTTAATTTGTCTTCAATGAAAAAAGAACAAAAAGAATTGTCCTAAAGCCAAATTGGATCTAATTCCACCAAACATAAAAAAGGGGGTGGACAAAAGTATTGGCACTGTTAGGAAAATCATGTGATGCTTCTGTAATTAGTGTAATTAACAGCACCTGTAACTTACCTGTGGCACCTAACAGGTGTTGGAAATAACTAAATCACACTTGCAGCCAGTTGACATGGATTAAAGTTGACTCAACCTCTGTCCTGTGTCCTTGTGTGTACCACATTGAGCATGGAGAAAAGAAAGAAGACCAAAGAACTGTCTGAGGACTTGAGAAACCAAATTGTGAGGAAGCATGAGCAATCTCAAGGCTACAAGTCCATCTCCAAAGACCTGAATGTTCCTGTGTCTACCGTGCGCAGTGTCATCAAGAAGTGTAAAGCCCATGGCACTGTGGCTAACCTCCCTAGATGTGGACGGGAAAGAAAATTGACGAGAGATTTCAACGCAAGATTGTGCGGATGGTGGATAAAGAACCTCGACTAACATCCAAACAAGTTCAAGCTGCCCTGCAGTCCGAGGGTACAACAGTGTCAACCCATACTATCTGTCGGCGTGTGAATGAAAAGGGACTGTATGGTAGGATACCCAGGAAGACCCCACTTCTTACCCGAGACATAAAAAAGCCAGGCTGGAGTTTACCAAAACTTACCTGAGAAAGCCTAAAACGTTTTGGAAGAATGTTCTCTGGTCAGATGAGACAAAAGTAGAGCTTTATGGGCAAAGGCATCAACATAGAGTTTACAGGAGAAAAAAAGAGGCATTCAAAGAAAAGAACACGGTCCCTACAGTCAGACATGGCGGAGGTTCCCTGATGTTTTGGGGTTGCTTTGCTGCCTCTGGCACTGGACTGCTTGACCGTGTGCATGGCATTATGATGTCTGAAGACTACCAACACATTGTGCAGCATAATGTAGGGATCAGTGTGAGAAAGCTGGGTCTCCCTCAGAGGTCATGGGTCTTCCAGCAGGACAATGACCCAAAACACACTTCAAAAAGCTCTAGAAATGGTTTGAGAGAAAGCACTGGAGACTTCTAAGGTGGCAGCAATGAGTCCAGACCTGAATCCAATAGAACACCTGTGGAGAGATCTAAAAATGGCAGTTTGGAGAAGGCACCCTTCAAATATCGGGGACCTGGAGCAGTTTGCCAAAGAAGAATGGTCTAAAATTCCAGCAGAGCATTGTAAGAAACTCATTGATGGTTACCGGAAGCGGTTGATCGCAGTTATTTTGGCTAAAGGTTGTGCAACCAAGTATTAGGCTGAGGGTGCCAATACTTTTGTCCGGCCCATTTTTGGAGTTTTGTGTGAAATGATCAATGTTTTGCTTTTTGTCTCATTCTCTTTTGTGTTTTTTCATTGAAGACAAATTAAATGAAGATAATAATAGCAAAGAATTTGTGATTGCAATCATTTTCAGGAAGAAACTGAGGATTATCTGACAGAATTGCAGGGGTGTCAATACTTTTGGCCACAACTGTATTACTACTATTTAACCATTTACTTATTGTAGCGTATATGCGCATTTTGTGTTTTTTCTCTTGGGTTTTGTCTGTGAATTGGCCACAGTGTGGACATGTTTTTACTATTGCACGTATATTAATTTATGATCTGATTCTTTTTTTGCTTTTTGGTCCCTCTCTCCCAGCTAGTCATTTCATCTACATACCTTCCCAGTACAGGTGGCTGTAGTTGGGCCTTGTCCTTCTCTGTCCTTATTCACATTGATGTCACTGAAACAGGATAAGGGTGGCTTCACACTACGATTTAATCCGATCCGGGGTTGTCCGCTGTGGACCGGACAGCCCCGGACAGGATCAGCACACAGAATCGGAGGGATAAAATGCCCTCCAGTCCGGTGTGCAGCTGACGCTGCTGATGAATCAGGACCACGGCTTGCAGGGAGCTAGCCGTGGTCATGAAAAAACAGCGGTGTGCAGCTGCAGGTGTCCGGTTCCCGGATCCTCCCGCACTGGGGCAATCCGGCCCCATAGGCTCCCATGTTAGGGATCCGGGGGAATCTGGGAGGATCTGGGAGACGGCAATTTGAAGAGATTTTTCTCCCCGGACACAAAAACGTTGCAAGCAATGTTTTTTTGTCCGGGAGAGAAATCCGAATTCTCCCGGATTCTTAGAGAGAGATGGAGATCGGATGGCAGATAGCTGCCATCCGGCTCCATAGGATACTATCGGGCCAAAATCCGGTCTGGGGCTGTCTGGTTTACACCAGACAGCCCCAGATCGGACGCTGCCGTGGTGTTAAGCCACTCTAAGTTTTCATATTTTAAAACAAGATAGGATCATTACAAACAGCTCTGGTGTTACAGTTCTCTACTTTCAGGATTCTCAACTCACTCACTGCTGGAAAACAAAAGCTAACGGTGTTTGTAATCACACTCAGTTGTGCTCTATGCTACACAATAGAGGCAGAGATCAAGCTTGAGAGTTGTATTCTCTATCATTACTTTTCAATGGAGAAAGTGTCTTCTTCTCGTCTTCTGGAGATTTGTTTTGCACTTTTTTCTCCACATGCCTCGAGAAAAAAATCTTTGGTAATGTCCAGTTTGGTTTATGATAAATTATATCCTAAATTTAAAACAGTTTAAGGTTAGTTTCACACTAGCATTTTTGTGACTCAGGAGGGATGCTGTTAAAACCTACATCCCCCTTAGATTCCCCTAGTCCCCCCATAATGATACAACTGTATGCACCAGTACTATCACTGATGATATTTATATAGCGCTATTAATTCCATAGCACTTTACATACATGAGTAATACTGTCCCCATTGAGGCTCACAATCTAAATATCCTATCTGTATGTATGTAAATGTGGGAGGAAACCGGAGTGTCCAGAGAACACCCACACAAACATGGGGAGAACATACAAACTCCTTGCAGATGTTGTCCTTGGCAGGATTTGAACCCAGGACCCTAGTACTGCAAGTCTGCAGTGCTAACCCCCGAGCCACCATGCCTCCTGATCTAGGCTCACGGATGAGTGATAATACCAATGTAGGAGCAGATAGGAGTGATAATACAAATGTTGGTTGTTTCCAACTGTGCCTGTTTCTGCTGGATCCGGGTATAAATGACATGCCCCTTAGGGGACAAGCCATTGGAAACTGTGTTCTGGACATGTGCAATTCCAAAATGCTGATCTGGGTTACATACAGCCCCATTTTAAATAATCCTGCATTGTCCTGGATCCGGGTAGTCACGGTTTCTGACATGGAGACCAAAAATGCTCCAAGTTGGGTTTTTGGTCTCAGGAAAAAAACTGTGACCATCCGGACCATCTGGATCCTGGGAAAAAGTGCAAAAGTAAATGCAACCGGAAGTTCATCCTTTCACTGGGGCCTAAAATGGATGCGGGTGCATCCAGCTTCAACCGTATTCACATGGATGGTGAAAAATGCCAGCGTGAAACCAACCTAACATGTGGAAACTGGTGAACGATCGTCTGAGGAAGAAGATAATTTACTGACATCACAGAGCGATTCTACATGTCACAAACTGTAATATAAATATGTGATGTCCTGATAAATGCTCCAATTACTGGAGATAATGAGGAGGAATCCTAGATTTCTATGTTCCTTTCATACAAGCTGATAGAGACGCTTCTATCTTACTGTAACATGGGGTGTAATGTACAGAATCAGTTACTATAGTCACAGGTGGATAATATCCCACACTCATTCCTTTCTTTTTCCGAGCAGCTCAGTTTTTCTATTCATTTCAGAATGAAACAAAATAATAAAACATTTTGGGAAAAACACACAAGCTAAGAGTCCAGCACTGGAAGCCATCACTGCAAATATCTCCACGGCCACCATGTTCTTCCCTCTGGTGCTCAGATAAGCCGGGATCATGGAGATCCAGACACTGATGAACACCAGCATGCTGAAGGTGATGTACTTGGCCTCATTGAAACTGTCCGGTAATGTCCTCACCATGAAAGCCAGAACAAAGCTCACAGCGGCCAGGAGCCCCAGATAACCCAACATGGAGTAGAAGCAGAGATCTGAGCCTTCATTACACTGAATGATGATCTTCCCAGGATAAGACTCAGTGTCCAGGTCCTGGAATGGGGGAGAAATAGACAACCAGATAACACAGAGTACAACTTGGAGGGAAGAACACAACAACACGATGGTATAGGGCAGCTTCACACTCAGCCATTTTCTCCAGGGACTTCCAGGCTTGGTGGACTTAAAAGCTACACAAACCATGACCGTCTTGGCGAGAAGTGAAGAGACGGCGACTGAGAAGAAAATCCCAAAACTGGTTTCACGTAATCTACAAGTTATGTCATTGGGACGACCAAGAAACAAGAAGACCGAGAGGAAGCTGAGGAGGATGGAGACCAGGAGGAGGTAACTCAGGTTCCGGTTATTGGCTCTAACAATAGGAGTGTCCCGGTAGGAAAGAAATATTCCAAATATGAAGCCGGTGACAAGACATCCGAAGACCGAGACAGAAGACAACACAGAAGCAATGGTGTCATTCTGGTAAGAGATGAAGTCCATCACTTTGGGCAGACATCGGTCCTTCTTCTCATTTGGCCATTCATCACTTTGGCATTTCATGCAGCTCTCACTGTCTGCAGGAAGATTTCATATCATATTACATTTATTATGGTGGAAATGTCTATCTACAGTGTCTGTCTGTCTATCTTAATACAAATAAGCTTTATAGGAATGATAAATCCACGTGGCGTCATGTCCTTCTCGCTATAATTCTAAACTTTGATATAAAAAAAAGTCTGGACAAATTGGCCAAAATTCATGGACGGTCAAAAATGTTCTGTACATACACCATTCCCCTATTTAAAGACCAAACCACGCATCACACTCCCAAACGTGGGCCTACTATAACGAAGACATCAAAATTAAAATTTGTCAATTAATTTAATGTGCAAATGTCTTTTCACAGAGGAAATTGACATGAACTCCACCTGTTGAAAATAACAAGTACAAAAGGCTCGTTGAAGGGTCGCTTTTGACTTTTATGATCGCTACTTCCAATAGGTGGCACTAGAGTTTCAAGTTTACTTCCTCTGTGAAGAGATATTTGCATACTTAATTTCCCAGAGGAGCATTGCGGCTCTAAGTCTCCTCATTATTGGCTGCCAGATTGGGGGACAGGTTGTGGATGGCTTTGTATGTCATGGTTAGTGTTTTAAACTGGAATGGCTGAGAAGTGGGAGGGCAGTGAAGGACTTGGTAGTCAACACAGGACATGAGAGCATGAACAAGTGTTTTAGCAGTGTCGTGGTCAAGGAAAGTGTGAATCCGGAAAATGTTTTTGAGCTGGAGTCGGCAGGAGGTGGCGAGGGCCTGGATGTGGGGCTTGAAGGAGAGGGAAGAGTCAAGGATAACCCCGAGGCACTTGGCATGGGGGACTGGAGAGAGAGAGCAGTCATTGACAACGATGGATAGGTCGGGTAGTGGGGGAGAGCGACTTGGGGGGGAAGACAATAAACTCAGTTTTGACCATGTTCAGCTTAAGGAAGCGAGCAGAGAAGAAGGATGAGATGGTGGATGGGCATTGTGGAATTTTGAATAGTAGGGAGGTGATGTCGGGTCCAGACAGGTAGATCTGGGTGTCGTCAGAGTAGAGGTTGTACTGAAGGCGATGAGACTCAATGAGTTGTCCTAGGTCGAGATTGTAGATAGTTCTGGGACCACTACTTTTCTCTAAGCCTTGGCGGACATCGACAGATAGGGGCTAGGGCGAAGAGGAGGTGTGGGCGTGTGTGATGCTGAAAGTCCAGTCCGTAAGGTATGAGGAGATCCAGGAGAGGGCTAGGTCAGTGATGCTAAGAGATTCCAGGATCTGAAGTAGGAGGGAATGGTCAACAGTGTCGAAGGCAGCAGATAGGTCGAGGATTAGGAGGACGGAATAGTGTCACTTACTCTTGGCGATCAGTAGGTCATTGGTGACTTTGAAGAAAAATACCAGAGAGAGATCGTGCTTTAGTGATTTGCCCTGCTGTCCCACCATACCCAAACAAATGCCAGGGAAGCCAAGAGTATGCAAGCTGCTTCTTTATTCCATCAGTATTTTCATACAACGTGTTTCGGTACAGACCTTGTACCTTCCTCAGGGATATGTATATCTGTACCGGTCTGTACCAAAACCTGTTGGATGGAAATAATGATGGAATAAAGAAGCAGCTTGCATACTCTTGGCTTCCCTGGCATTTGTTCGGGTATGGTGGACGGCAGCGCTTATCACTAATGCACGATCTCTCTCTGGTCTTTTTCTTGGATACATCACCACTGTTACGTGGGAGTGCGGTTCCAGCAGCAGCTGTCTGAGCTAATTAACCAGTTCTGGGGAAACACAACTGGATCAGGTGAGCACATACACCTATGACTGTATTAACTTATCTGTAAAACCATAAGACCCATTTGCACCTCTTTGCCTCCCCTTTTTTCTTTGTATAGATTAGTGACTTTAGTTAGGACTGTTTTGGTGGAGTGGTGGGGTCGGAAACCAGATGGTAGACAGTCAAAGAGGGAGCAAGAGGAAAGGTGGGAGGACAGTTCTGAATAGACGTATTGTTCAAGTAGTTTTGAGGTGAAGGAGAGAAGAGATATGGGGCGATAGTTAGAAACAGATGCTGGGTCGAGGGAGGGTTTTTTGAGGATGGGTGTGATCAAGGCATGTTTGAAAAATAAGGGGAAGAAGCCAGTAGTAAGTGATAGGTTAAAGAGATGGGTTAGGGTTGGGATGAAGACTGAGGATAGGCTGGGAATGAGGTGGGATGAGAGCGGGTCATGGGCACTGGTGGTAAGGTGGGACTTTGACAGAAGGGAGGAGAGCTGATCTTCAGTTATGGGGGAAGAGCAGCTGATGGAAGGAGAGGGCAGTGTAGGTGAGAGGGGAGGCAGTGGGGACAGTGGGTCAAAGCTGTCTCTGATTTTATTGATCTTCTGCTTGAAGAAGGAGGCAAAGTCTTTAGCAGAGATAAGAAGAGAGGGAGGAGGAGCGGGCGGACGGAGTAAAGAATTGAAAGTTCTAAAAAACTGTTTGGGATTGTGGGACAGGGAGGTTATTAGGGATGAGAAGAAGGCTTGTTTTGCGGCAGTGAGTGCAGACTTGAAGTTGGTGAGGGACTGCTTGAATAACATGAAGTGCTCAGTGGAATGAGATTTCTTCCATATCCTCTTGGCAACCCTGGAAGCCTGTCTCAGGTCTTTAGTGAGGGTGGTGTGCCAGGGTTGCCTGTTTGTGCGAGGAGTGTTGTATTGAGGGGGCGGCTAAGTCGAGGGCCGCAATTATTGTGGTGTTAAATAGGGTGGTGGCAGTGTCTGTGTCACGTATGGAAGCTATGTCGGCGAGAGGGAGAAGGGATTCTGAGAATGAGTGTAAATCAATGTGCTTTAGGTTTCTGTGAGGATGATTGAGTTTGCGGAGTGGAGGTGATGTAGTAGGGGAGGGGAGGGAGGAGAAAGTCAGTAGATTGTGGTCAGACAGTGGGAGCGGTGAGTTTGAGAGATTAGTGAGGGAGCAAAGGTGGGTGAAGATGAGGTCCAGCGTGTGGCCATCTTTGTGAGTGGCAGAGGAGGACCATTGGGAGAGCCCGAAGGAGGAGGTCAGGGAAAGAAGTTTAGAGGCGGCTGGGTGGGAAGTGTTAATGGGGATATTGAAATCACCCATGATGATGGTGGGGATGTCCACAAAAAGAAAGTGAAGTAGCCAGGTGGTGAAATGGTCAAGGAAGGAGGTGGTGGATCCAGGGGGGGCGGTAAATGATAGCCAGCTGAAGGTTACAGGGAGAGAAGATGCGGACAGTGTGGGCTTTGAAACAGGGGAGTGTAGAGGAGCATGGTGGTGGAATAGAAGTAAAGAAGCAGGTATTGAACTGGAGTAAGCCAACACCTCCGCCATGTTTGTTAGAGGGGCGGGGGGTGTGGGAAAGACTGAGTCCGCCATAAGAGAGTTCAGCAGGAGAGGCTGTGTCAGAGGGGGTGAGACAGGTTTCAGTGATGCCAAGGAATGAGAGTTTGAAAGAGGTCGTGGATGAATGGGAGTTTGTTGCAGACCAAGCGGGCATTCCAGAGTGCACCACGTAGAGGGACTAGGGGAGCAGGGGCTGGAGGAATTGGTCTAAGGTTGTTGAGGTTACGATGGTTAGTGATGGGTTGTGGGTATGGGTTGAAGTGACTGTGGGGATGTGGTGGGGGGGCAGGATTAGGGGAAATGTCACCAGCAAGTAGGAGGCGCAGGGAGCGGGTTAGGAGGTAGCAGCAGGAGAGTTAACGTGGCAGTTGTGCCTGTTTGGAAACAGAGGATTGAAAGTGAAGGAACAGTTCAGAGGGGTGGGTGAGGTGGCTAGATAGGATGGAGGGGGAAAGAACTACTTTGTCACTAGGTGGAGGGATAAGTGGGGGTAGTAGGAAGTGGAGAAGGATGGGAGTGAGAGTGAAAAGAAGCGAAAGCATTGTATATAGTGAGCAGGGGATGAGAGGCAGCAGAGGGTCAAAAGCAGCCAGGGATCAGATGCAGGGTGGGAGGGTGAGCTATAGTGATGGACAAATGGTCACAAAGGAGCTGCAGTCCAGGGATGAGATGCACTCCGGGGATGAGTTGCAACCTGGGATGAGATTCAGCCAGGGATGAGATTCAGCCAGGGATGAGATGCAGCCAGGGATGAGATGCAGCCAGGGATGAGATGCAGCCAGGGATGGGATGCAGCCAGGGATGTGATGCAGCCAGGGATGTGATGCAGCCAGGGGGTCGGAGACAGCATGAGGGTGAGCAAAGGTGCTGAGGTCGTAGCATGGAGCTGGTGGTTGACTTTGTCCAGCTGGTGGATTGTCGGCGGGGGCTGATTCAACCCTTCAGTGATCACAGCTGATCTGTGTATCTATTCCTCTCATATGTGATACTGTGCTTCTGAACTGTATATCTAATCCTATCATGTGTGATATGGGCTGAGCTGTGTATTTAAAGTGTGATACTGTAGGTTGATCTGTGTATCTAATCCTATAATATGTGATATATTCTTGCTGAACAATATTGTGTTTTTTACAGATCTGGTGAAAAATGACATGCCCCCTATTGGGCGTGTCATGTGAAACTGGCTTCTGGGCGTGCGCAGTCAAAAAACCCGGATCTGACATCCGCCAGATCCGTGTTCCATGGAGCACCATTTTAATTTAAGCCGCATTGCCCCAGATCCGGGTGTTCACGGTTTTTAAATGATCAACAGAAGTGTTACAAACTGCGTTTTTGGCTTCAGTTAAAAACTGTTGACACCTGGATCTAGGTGAATCCTTATACAACCGCATGTTCCTGCATCTCAATGAAAGTCAATGGGGGAATAAATGGATGTGGGTGCATACAGTTTCACCCGCGTTCGCCTGGATTCTAAAATCTGGTAGAGATGGAACCATCCTTATATCCTCTGTGTAAGCACTCAGCAGTGTCGGCGTAAGTCACCGCTCCACACAGCGCTAGTGCTGAAATCACCGATCCCTGAGTGACGTCCTGCTCTGCAGCCGGTGAATGTGGCTGATGTCGGGTCTGAGGGTTTTATTAGATGGTGATGGAGGCCATTTACAGTGCCTTGTGAAAGTATTCGGCCCCCTATGTATATACAGTGCCTTGTGAAAGTATTCCGCCCCTTGAACTTTTCAACCTTTTGCCACATTTCAGGCTTCAAACATAAATATATTAATTCTAATTTTTTTGTGAATTATCAACAACAAGTGGGACACAATCGTGAGGGGGAACCAAATTTATTGGATATTTTAAACTTTTTTAACAAATAAAAATCTGAACAGTGGGGCGTGCAATATTATTCGGCCCCTTGATTAATACTCTGTAGCGCCCCCTTGTGCTGTGATTACAGCTGCAGTCTCTTGGGGTTTGTCTCTATCAGTGAAATTCTTGCCCATTCTTCCTTGCAGAACAGCTGGAGCTCAGTGAGGTTGGATTGAGGCGTTTGTGATCTGCAGTTTTCAGCTCTTTCCACAGATTCTCCATTGGATTCAGGTCTGGATGTGACTCGGCCATTCTAACACCTGGAGACGGTTATTTTTGATCCTTTCCATTGTAGATTTTGCTTTATGTTTGGGATCATTGTCTTGTTGGAAGATAAATCTCAGTCCCAGTCTCAGGTCTTTTGCAGACTCCAGCAGGTTTTCTTCCAGAATGGTCCTGTATTTGGCTCCGTCCATCTTCCCATCAATTGTAACCATCTTCCCTGTCCCTGCTGAAGAAAAGCCCAAACCATGATGCTGCCTCCACCATGTGTGACGGTGGGGATGGTGTTATGAGGGTGATGAGCTTTGTTGCTTTTACGCCAAACATATTGTTTTGCATTGTGGCCAAAAAGTTTGATTTTGGTTTCCTCTGAGCAGAGCCCCTTATTCCACATGTTTGGGGTCTCCCAGGCGGCTTGTGACAAACTTCAAACAAGACTTTTTATGGATATCTTTGAGAAATGGCTTCTTCTTGCCACTCTTCCATAAAGGCCAGATTTGTGCAGTGTACGATTGATTGTTGTCCTATGGACAGACTCTTCCCCCTCAGCTGTAGATCTCTGCAGTTCATACAGAGGGATCATGGGCCTTTTGGCCTCATCTCTGATCAGTCTTCTCCTTGTTTGAGATGAAAGTTTAGAGGGACGGCCGGGTCTTGGTAGATTTGCAGTGGTCTGATCCTCCTTCCATTACAATATGATCACTTGCACAGTGGCTCCTTCAGATGTTTACAACATGGGAAATCTTTTTGTATCCAAATCCAGCTTTAAACTTCACCACAACAGTATTTCGGACCTGCCTGGTGAGTTCCTTGGTCTTCATGATGTTCTCTGCACTTAAAACAGACCCCTGAGCCTATCACAGAGCAGGTGCATTTATACAGAGACTTGATTACACACAGGTGGATTCTATTTATCATTACCGGTCATTTAGGACAACATTGGATCATTCAGAGATCTGCACTGAACGTCTGGAGGGAGTTTGCTTCACTGAAAGTAAAGGGGCCGAATAATATTGTACGCCCCACGCCTCAGTTTTCAATTCGTTTAAAAAATCCAATAAATTTTGTTCCTCTTCACGATTGTGTCCCACTTGTTGTTGATTCTTCACAAAAAAAATTAGAATTGATATACAGTCATATGAGAAAGTTTAGGCACTCCTCTTAATCTTACAAAAAAATTATGTTAAACATAAAAAAATGAGTAACAGCTATTTCAGTGTGATATATGTAATAACTGATGGACACAGTAATATTTCAGTGTGATCTATGTAATAACTGATGGACACAGTAATATTTCAGTGTGATCTATGTAATAACTGATCGACACAGTAATATTTCAGTGTGATCTATGTAATAACTGATCGACACAGTAATATTTCAGTGTGATCTATGTAATAACTGATGGACACAGTAATATTTCAGGATTGAAATGAGGTTTATTATACTAACTGAAAATGTGAAATATGCATTATTTCAAAAATTGACAGGTGCAAAAGTATGGGCACCTCAATAGAAAAGTGACGTTAATATTTAGTAGATCCACCTTTTGCCTCTAGTGGCTTCCTGTAGCTGTTAATGAGTTCCTGGATCCTGGATGAAGGGATTTTTGACCATTCCTCTTTACAAAACAATTCCAGTTCAGTTAAGTTTGATGGTCGCCGAGCATGGACAGCCCGCTTCACAACATCCCACAGATGTTCAATGATATTCAGGTCTGGGGACTGGGATGGCCATTCCAAAACATTGTAATTGTTCCTCTGCATGAATGCCTGAGTAGATTTGGAGCACTGTTTTGGATCATTGTCTTGCTGAAAGATCCATCCCCGGCGTAACTTCAACTTTGACACTGATTCTTGAACATTATTCTCAAGAATCTGCTGATACTGAGTGGAATCCATGTGACCCTCAACTTTAACAAGATTCCCGGTGCCGTCATTGGCCACACAGACCAAACCTTGATTGACCCTCCCCCAAATTTGACAGTGGGTAGCAAGTGTTTTTCTTGGAATGCTGTGTTTAGGTGGCGCCATGCATAACGCCTTGTTGTATGACCAAACAACTCAATCTTTGTTTCATCAGTCCACAGAACCTTCTTCCAAAATGAAACTGGCTTGTCCAAATAAGCTTTTGCATATCTCAGGCGACTCTGTTTGCGGCGTGCATGCAGAAACGGCTTCTTTCGCATCACTCTCCCATACAGCTTCTCCTTGTGCAGTGTGCGCTGTATTGCTGACCGATGCACAGTGACACCATCTGCAGCAAGCTGATGCTGCAGGTCTTTGGAGAAGGTCTGTGGATTGTTCTTCAATCATCCGGACGAAGTTCCTTAGATCCGCGCTGCTGCAGGAAAGATGTAAATGACACCAGAGACACCGGGATGCCTGGTTGACAGTGATGAATGGCTTTATTTTCCTACGCGTTTCGGAGCTGCTTGCCGGGCTCCTTCCTCAGGGAACAACCCTGAGGAAGGAGCCCGGCAAGCAGCTCCGAAACGCGTAGGAAAATAAAGCCATTCATCACTGTCAACCAGGCATCCCGGTGTCTCTGGTGTCATTTACATCTTTCCTGCAGCAGCGCGGATCTAAGGTACTTCGTCCGGATGATTGATTGTTTACCGCAGTAACTTGTGGAAGTGCGATCCCTGCAGCAGCTGCATTTCTGAGCGATCAAGCTGGTTGTGTGTGACACAACCTTACCAGGTGAGCGATTTTGATTTAGATCTTCTTTTCAACTTTTTGTAAAAAGATAAGACCCTATTGCGCATTCTCAACCTTTGTGGATTGTTCTTGACTGTTCTCACCATTCTTCTTCTCTGCCTTTCTGATATTTTTGTTGGCCTGCCACTTCTGGCCTTTACAAGAACTGTCCCTGTGGTCTTCCATTTCCTTACTATGTTCCTCACAGTGGAAACTGACAGGTTAAATCTCTGAGACAACTTTTTGTATCCTTCCCCTGAACAACTATGTTGAACAATCTTTTTTTTCAGATCATTTGAGAGCTGTTTTGAGGAGCCCATGATGCCACTCCTCAGAGAAGATGCAACTAGGAGATCAACTTGCAAGTGGACACCTGAAATAGCTTTTCTCATGATTGGATACACCGGGCTATGAAGTACAAAGCTTAATAAGGTTACCAACCCAATTTAGTGCTTCAGTAAGTCAGTAAAAAGTAGTTAGGAGTATTCAAATCATGAAAATCAGAAGGATGCCCATACTTTGGCACCTGTCAAATTTTGATATAATGCATATTTCACATTTTTGGTTAGTACAATAAACCTCATTTCAATCCTGAAATATTACTGTGTCCATCAGTTATTACACATATCACACTGAAATAGCTGGTGCAAAAACCCAATTTTAGACCAAAAAAAATGAGTAAGATTAAGAGGGGTGCCCAAACTTTTTCATATGACTGTATTTATGTTTGAAGCCTGAAATGTGGCAAAAGGTTGAAAAGTTCAAGGGGGCCAAATATTTTCACAACACACTGTACACACTCTTTCTGTACATACCGGTTACATTGGAGATCTCTCCTTCTGAACATGGGACGCAGTCATAGCAGCAGGTGTGAATTGTCTCTCTCGCCTTTTTCCGGCTTCCAGGTGAGCATTGATCTGAGCATCGGGATACCGGGATCTGAAAAATAGATGAGGAACTTTACTGGGATGAAGAAATTTGCGGATCGGGGAATACGAACAATTTGTGATTTGAACTATTCAATAAAACATGCTGACAAACACTTTAGACATTGTTATAGATTGCATTATCCACAGAAGGCTCATATGGCTTCAGGTACAACTGTGTGACTGTCACTGTAATGCCCTGCAGCTATCACATCACATGGGGATCAAGAGGGACTATCATAGCCAGTGCAGCCAGTATAAAAGCTGAGGCAGGGAGGGCAGCTGATATAGATAAGTGATGTAGAATAGTGAGAGAACAGCAGTGCTCACAGCTCAGCAATAGAGACTGGAATAGAAAGTCCTAAACATTGTATTACTACTCAGTAACATGTTACACAACTGCAGCACTGAAGGAAGAAGATGATAGTAGAAGTCTGGAAAATACCGAGATTCATATGATAGGTGGGAGAGATAAGAGATGTGCCAGCTGAAGCAGGGCCATACTCAGTGGGATGGATCAATCAGAGGGTTTAGGTTACAATTACAGTTTTTTTTCTTTATTCTTAATGTACTAGAAAGCAGCTGCAAGTCACCACAGAAAATATATCTGAAATTAATATTCAGAGAAGGTGTGATTGCTGAAATTTAACATCCGCATATATAGAAACACAAATACTGCACACTATTTTAGGTTATATTTAACTGAGAAAATACGCTGAGGTATTTCTCACGGAATGATTTCACAAATCTAGACAAAGATATGCGTTTAAAATTGCAATCTTTATTCAAAACTTAATAAAATGAGAGCTTCTTCTCCAAGGGAGATCCCATAGTACATACCAGACTTCATACAAATACAATGTAACATCAATATTGCACATAACCTATAAGGTAAATTATACCTCAAAAAAATTGCACATACCCAAAATAATTCATCAGCCAATATGGCCAGTAAACCCAATATATCTACTGCTGTTCTAAATCAGTATTATACCTGCTCCTAGTCAACCAGGTAGAACAACCAGCAGGCAATAAGCCACTATGTTAGGCAAATATGGTCTGGCAGGGAGGCAATGAATCTCCAAGAAAGGTTTGGTCATAGTTACCTGTCAAAGAAGTCGTGTAGTGCCTAGGTCCCTTACCCCTACGCCGTTTCGCACTCAAGCTTCTTCCGGGGTCGTGTCTAAGTGCAGGGGAATGGGCTTTTTATAAGGCCCCTAATCTAATACGTCGTCCTATTTACCTCCCTTTTATCGGCACCGGCCATCCAGGGCTCTGACTTCCAGGTCCCCCCACCAGCGGCTTCATGTACGTAAGCACAACGTAATCCCGCTGACATGGGCGTACAGCGTCATAAGCCTCGGACCGTGCAGGCGCACTGAGAGAGAAAGAGGAGACGTGTTTATTTACAGCGTCTCCTAGGTAATACTCACGTGATAAACTTCACTCCCCAATGCTTGTGCATAGACTACAATTTGATTGTCCTTGTGATACAAGTTCCAAAGGAACTTATCCCCATCTTACTCACTGAAAACTTCTACTATTAAAGCCACCACAATCAATAAGTGCTAAAGTGTCATTATATCGATAGACTAAAGTGCCAAGTGCTGATTAAATCTAAATATGCAGCTTTCTGCAAATAATCTAATATATAATTCCCCTAACTCACTTCCGTAAGTTTTGGCACTCTTTCCGTCGTCGTGTGCGTGGCTGCCTCGCAAAGCCTAACTCGCAAAGCCTAACTCGCAAAGCCAAACTCGCAAAGCCAAACTCGCAATTATAAACTCGCAATTGCAAACTCGCAATTGCAAACTCGCAATTGCAAACTCGCAATAGCAAACTCGCAATAGCAAACTCGGAAAGGCAAACTCGGAAAGGCAAACTCGCAATTACAAACTCGCAATAGCAAACTCGGAAAGGCAAACTCGCAATTACAAACTCGCAATAGCAAACTCGCAAAGCCTAAGTCGCATGCGTTTTTCAGCAGTACTTGCACTTTTTGAAAGTGGTCAGCAAAAAGGAATTTTTTTTCAACAGCATAACCACCCCCCCCCCCCGCCCCTTGGTCAACAAGAAAATACAAAAAAAAATTTCAACAGCACCCCTCCCCCCCGCCCCTTGGTCAACAATAAAATACAAAAAAAAATTACAAAAACAATTTTTTTTTTTTGGTCATTTGCCCCACGAACAAAGCCACGGGAGTAGCGCCGTGTGCGATGAAAGTCGCTACGGCAATTATATAATAGATACTGATAATCTATTATATAATTGCCTAACTCACTTCCATAAGTTTCGGCGCTACTTCCGTCGTCGTGGACGTGGCTGCCTCGCAGCCATGCGACCCACGAAGCATTGCCCGCTCAGCGGGCATTGCGAGCCGTTGCCGGGCGCAAGCAATGGGCGTGAGGCCATTGCGAGCCGTTGCTGGGGCGCGAGCAATGGCCGCGAAGCGGCCATTACGAGTCTCCGGCCCCGTGGAACAACCGACGAGAGCCGAGCCCCGTGGTCGAAAATAGAACCAAGGGCCAGGCCATAAATTCCTCTAAACACCGCTATGTATCTCTATGGGAAGTGAGGCGCTATGCTGATTTGTTGCCGCAGCACACAGCGACCAATCAGCATTGCGCCTCACTTAAGCGGGAAATTTGAACATTAAAGTCATCCATTGTAGCTCTATGGGAAGTGAGGCGCTATTCTGATTGGCCGGTGTGTGCTGGCGCCGACCAATCCGAATAGCGCCTCACTTCCAGCAGTAAATTTGAAAATTAAAGTTGTCCATTATATCTCTATGGGAAGTGAGGCGCTATTCTGATTGGTCGCTGTGTGCTGCGGCGACCAATCAGCATAGCGCCTCACTTAAGCGGGAAATTTGAACATTAAAGTCGTCCATTATAGCTCTATGGGAAGTGAGGCGCTATTCTGATTGTCCGGTGTGTGCTGGCGCCGACCAATCAGAATAGCGCCTCACTTCCAGCGGTAAATTTGAAAATTAAAGTCGTCCATTATATCTCTATGGGAAGTGAGGCGCTATTCTGATTGGTCGGCGCCAGCACACAGCGACCAATCACAATAGCGCCTCACTTCCCATAGACATATAATGGACGACTTTAATGTTCAAATTTCCCGCTTAAGTGAGGCGCTATGTTGATTGGTCGCTGTGTGCTGCGGCGACCAATCAGCATAGCGCCTTACTTCCCATAGAGATACATAGCGGTGTTTAGAGGAATTTATGGCCGGCCCTTTGGTTCTATTTTCGGCCACGGGGCTCGCCTGTCGTCGGTCGTCGCCGGGCTATCTATATCTATATCTATAATCTCTCTCTCTCTCTTTGCAAAAATGAGGGCTGCAGCACACACGGTTTAGAGTTGTTTTCTTGCCTTTAATGGCATACAGGAATGGTAAGGCGACGTTTCGGTCCTCAGACCTTCTTCCAGCAATCACTTAGGGCAAATGCTGGGGATTTTATACATCCTCCAATGTCAAACCTTATTATTTAATTTGTAGTGCTACAAATATTTTATAGTGCATAAACAACTTCCATTTGTGTTAAATATTACATGGCTGCTATTATACATATACACATATTTGCTGAGTACATTAAGACAGTATAGATCTCTTTACTTACAGTTGTATTCATAAAATGGGTCAATTGCAGCTCAGGTGAACTGACGTACTGACAGGGGAGTGCTACAACCCAGAAATGGGATGCACTCTAAACTGGGAACCAAATGCATTAAATAAAAAAGAGTCATGGTGTAATCGCATATGATGATCCATACAATAGAAGAATTTGGGTATGGATCACCTAATTCCAAACGTCTCCTGTATAGGAGATTATGAAGCAAAAGATTGAAAGGAACAAAAATAACTTGTAAATATATGCACATATATAGAAAAAGAACACAATATAAATGCACTGTCACTTTAAAAAGAAATTTTTACAGCTAAAAACACTAATTTCATTTAATAATAGTATTCACAAGACATATGTGGTAAGCAGTACACATATGAAGCAGATTTATCACCTTTTTAATGTATTTTGAATAATTTTTAACAAGTATATGTATAAAGGAAGGGAAGATCTAGAAACGCGCACAATCAAACGCTGGATGCCACAGCGCATGCGCGGGATTACAAAAATGGCGCGGAAAGCGCGTCCGGTGACGTTTTGTAACTAGGGACGCGCGTCGCATATGCGCATGCGCAGAAACATGTAAACAACGCCGTAATGGCGGTGCGCGGCCGGGGAGAAGCCGCACATGGCGAATAATACGCTGTGCTAGTATATTATGATAATCATAATCAATTAAGCGGGCACCTGAGCTGCAATTGACCCATTTTATGAATACAACTGTAAGTAAAGAGATCTATACTGTCTTAATGTAATCAGCAAATATGTGTATATGTATAATAACTACTATGTAATATTTAACACAAATGGAAGTTGTTTATGCACTATAAAATATTTGTAGCACTACTAATTAGATAATAAGGTTTGACATTGGAAGGATATATAAAATCCCCAGCATTTGCCCTAAGTGATTGCTGGAAGAAGGTCTGAGGACCGAAACGTCGCCTTACCATGCCTGTATGCCATTAAAGGCAAGAAAACAACTCTAAACCATGTGTGCTGCAGCCTTTATTTTTGCAAGTATTTGCTTGAAGTGGATGGTTGATTCCCATCACAGGGACTGATAAGCACCTAGCATTTTTGCTATAAAAGAACCGCTGCTCAATAACCTTTTTCTTTATATGTATATCTATATGAGATTTAGCGTTTCTTCAACATGGAACCAGGCAAAGGCTTTTACACAGAGGACGATGAGAGCCGC
This sequence comes from Allobates femoralis, assembly GCA_033576535.1. Lineage (NCBI taxonomy): Eukaryota > Metazoa > Chordata > Amphibia > Anura > Aromobatidae > Allobates > Allobates femoralis. Next base: position 59,809 of record JARQOC010000453.1, on the reverse strand, counting down.
ATTCAGAAAGGAGCTGAAGGAAATACAGATTTTTTGAGTATACCCTCAACAGTTTCTCTGAAACGCAAGTATGAAAGTGATTCTAAAAAATTGTTGTCTTTGGAGATGCACCTAGTTATGCTTGGTCAATATTATAAAAACAAGAAAATTCCCAGAGGTTTAAGATCCAACATAAATCCGACGTTATTTTTAGATGATAATGACTTTTGTGCTAAATTTATTGCTTTGTCAAATAAGTACGCAATGGAGGTGATGCTACTAAATATGGAACACATGCAACTAGAAGTGATCAAAGTTAAGGATAACATCAAAGATATAGAGAATGAACTTTTGGGTATTTTAAAAGAGGAAGAATATATAAAGTTCAAGGAGTCGATTAAGATAAATCTAGAGGACGAAGAGGAGGGTGGAAGCAGCATCGCCAGCAGAAAAAAGAAAGAAAAACCGAAGGGACAACAGTTCAAAGGGAACCGGAAGAAGGATCACAACTAATCGTAAACTTGTCTGGTAAAGAACTATCACATAGTCAAATAGAAATTTTAAACAAAGGCTTGTCCTATAGCATGTCGACACATGTAAACTGGTTCACGGTGGAGAAGAAAATGTATCAATTTTTTAGGAGTATACGTCTGAAGTATCATTTTCATAATAAAACTGTAATAAAGGGACAAAACACCAGCCAATTAGAGTTAAAAAAACTAGGTATCCAACGTAAGAGCGATTTTATGCCTAATGATGAAGTCCCCATAGTAGAGGCCTTTGAGCAAGCAGTAAAGCAAGAGATAAAAAGTTTGAGAAATACAACCAAAAAGGAATTAGTTAATCCAAATGTAACAAGGGAACAATTTCAGGCAGTGCAAGAACTTGTCCATGATGGCGGTTTAATAATAAAACCAGCAGATAAAGGGGGAGCAACCGTCATCATGGACAAGGAGACTTATTTAAAGGAAGTCTATAGACAATTAAATGACAACCAGGTATACAAAAAGTTACAAAACGATCCCAAATTTGAAATACAGAAAAATATACAAAAAGTATTGAATATTGCATTAGTAGGAGGGATTATCGATCAAAATTTACATGACTTTCTGTTTGAAAAAAATCCAGTGACACCAGTCTTATATCTGGTTCCTAAAATCCATAAATCACTGATCGATCCACCAGGAAGACCCATTGTGGCAGGAATAAATTCTATATTTTATAATATTGGAATTTTTTTGGAGAAAGTCATGAGCCCTTTTGTAAACGAGGGAAAGTCGTATATCAAAGACACAGGACATTTCCTTGAAAAACTTACAAGGTATAAGGAGCAAACCAAATTTATGGGGAATACAGAGTATATACTGGCCTCTTTAGATTGTAACATCATTATACACGTCTATAAAGCATGAAATGGGAATCAGAGTGATTGCAGATTTCCTAAAAACTAGAGATTACACAGACCCATGTAAACAATTGATCATGGACTTACTAGAGATAGTTCTCAGGCAAAACTATTTTATGTTTGGTGATGATTTCTTTTTACAATTGATGGGCACCGCCATGGGGGCTCGAATGGCATGCTCGTATGCAGGGGCTCTCATGGTCTATTTGGAAGAAAAGTTCGTCTACACATCCCAGGTGGAGAGGTGGTGGAGATATTTATTATATGGAAGGGAACTGAAAATTAATTTTTGTCCTTTTACAGTTATATACGGTAAATACCATAGATGACACAATAAAATTTACGGAAGTACACTCTCCAACAGAAATGCAATTCCTTGATGTTAAGGTACTCCTAAAGGAGGGTCAGATTGACACAACACTTTTTGTAAAGGCCAGTGACAAAAACAAGCTTCTCCACTATACCAGTGGTCATTCAAACAGCCTTAAGAAGGCTATTCCACTTGGACAGATGATTAGGGTAAATCGAATTGTAAGCGATGAGCAAGAAAGGAATTTTGAAATAGATAAATTGATTGAGAAATTTAGACACAGAGGGTACCCTAACGGAGTTTTAAAACAACAAAGAAAAAAACTGGCATGTAGAGAGATCAAAGGGGATACAGAAAGAGAAAAAGAGAAAAAAAAGAGTCCCTTTAATACTAACATATGGGGAAGAAACAAAAGATATAGTAAACATTGTCCAAAAACATTGGGCAATGTTGAAAAAATGCTTACCCCAGATTGAGGAGTATAAAAATCCCCCCTTAATATCGTACAGAAAAGGGAAGAACATGAAAGATCAATTAGTCAGGTCGGACATTGGTACAATGAAAGGAAAAAGACAGCTTGCACTAACTGGAGAGAAAAGAACGGGATGTTATCCTTGTATCAGTTGTATCAACTGTTCATGTATGATTAAAGGTAATAAATTCACCCATCCCAAAACAGGTAAAGAATACAAAATTAAGCATTTTTTAACTTGTAGTTCGGACCACGTTATCTACCTCCTCGAATGCCCTTGTCGTTTATTGTATGTAGGAGAGACCACCCTAGATTTTAAAGTAAGAATCAGCCACCACCGTTACACTATACGTAAAAAAAATCATGAATTTACCAGTGTCAAAGCATTTTGCGGAGGCAAATCACAAAGAAAAGGATTTAAAATTCAGGCTAATAGATACCGTGCCAATGCCCAGAAGGGGTGGAGATAGAGTTGGGTTATTGAAAACCAAGGAATTGGAATGGATCCATAGGTTGCAAACTCTAATGGTGGGGTTACACGTCCCGATATCGCGGCGATATCGGAGGCAACGACGCGGGAGCGCGCATTTAGTGCACGTTTCTCCCTGCATCGCATCGCCAGTTTACACGCCGCGATATCGGGATGCAACGTCCCTCCGATGTCTACGCCCACCAACCCAGGAACGACCAGTTAACATGGGAGTGAATGGGTGACGTGAGTGTACACATCGGAGTTGGGCTGTCACATGCTGCGATGCTGGTACAACGGCCATGCGATATCGGGGAGTTGAATAGCTCTGCTATTCAACTCCAATATCGTTTTGGCATCGTTCCAGCATCGCGTTGTACGCTCAAACCGTACAACGCGCACACGATATCGGGTCCAACTCGCGACCCACGTGACTTTTTGTCGGAGTTGGGTCGGAGTTGGACGCCGATATCGCGGCGTGTAAACCCACCATTAAGCCGGAGGGACTCAACGTAGATTTTAAATTGCATACAGCACTTTAGAGAATGGTTCTCATTTAAGAATCTGTGTATTTTAGTCACTTTAATGCACTGTCACTAAATGTAACACTATTGTGGTCATAGCACATCTTGTAACAGTATAATCTATCGTTTTTAATATCTATTTTCTATCCTCCTGTTATATAGGAAGAAATGATGAAAAATGGAACACTTGCACACTGGGCGCCTGCAATTTAAGACACATCCATGAACAAATCACACAGATCATGCGCAGCGTAATCTAGAAATAGATATTTCCTTCTCTTCACAAAGAAAAATTTTTTCCCTAAAAAAAGTTTTTTTTTTAAATTTTTTTTACTAAGATATCTGCACTATTGATGCACTTATTGATTGAAGCACTAATGATGCACTTTATAATAATAAAAAAATAATAATAAATACTGGTTAAAAACTTTTTTCCTCTTTTGCCTTATTGATGAAGTAATATATAGGGAATCCTTGGTTTTTCTTGGGCAGGTGGTGCAAAGAGAGAGGCTTCCCCCTGAGCACCGTACTGACAGGGGAATGCTACAACCCAGAAATGGGATGCACTCTAAACTGGGAACCCAATGCATTGAATAAAAATGAGTCATGGTGTAATCACATATATATATATGATGATCCATATAATAGAAGAATTTGGGTATGGATCACCTAATTCCATACTTCTCCTGTATAGGAGATTATGAGGCAAAAGATTGAAAGAAACAAAAAGAATGTGTAAATATATGTATATATAAAAAAGAATCTATTATATAATCGCGAATCGGAAAAGCGCCCCTCCGCGCGCTACTTCCGGCGTGGTCATGTGGATACGAATTTAACATTGGGCGCGAAGCGCCCAATGCTGCGCGAGCAATGGCCGCGAGGCCATTGCGAGCCGCTGGCCCAAAATCCATCCACAGCCCCGGCTACAACCTTAGCGATTTACCGCTCAGGTAGCGCGAGCAATGGCCGCGAGGCCATTGCGAGTCGCTGCCTGAGCCGCAAATCGCTCCCCGGGGACCATGGAGCCGAGGCGGCATTGCCGCCTTCGCTCCCCGCTACACACAATTCGCCACCCCCCCCCCCATGTCCGCACAGCCCGCCCCCATCAATGTCCCCACAGCCGACCCCCATGTCCGCACAGCCGACCCCCATGTCCGCACAGCCCACCCCCAGCAATGTCCGCACAGCTCACCCCCATGTCCGCACAGCCCGCCCACATCAATGTCCGCACAGCCCACCCCCCTGTCCGCACAGCCGACCCCCATGCCCGCACAGCCGACCCCCATGCCCGCACAGCCGACCCCCATGCCCGCACAGCCGACCCCCATGCCCGCACAGCCCACCCCCATGTCTGCACAGCCCGCCCCCATCAATGTCCACACAGCCCACCCCCATGTCCGCACAGCCGACCCCATGCCCGCACAGCCCACCCCCATGTCCGCACAGCCCACCCCCATGTCCGCACAGCCCGCCCACATCAATGTCCGCACAGCCCACCCCCCTGTCCGCACAGCCGACCCCCATGCCCGCACAGCCGACCCCCATGCCCGCACAGCCGACCCCCATGCCCGCACAGCCGACCCCCATGCCCGCACAGCCCACCCCCATGTCCGCACAGCCCACCCCCATGTCCGCACAGCCGACCCCCATGCCCGCACAGCCGACCCCCATGCCCGCACAGCCGACCCCCATGCCCGCACAGCCCACCCCCATGCCCGCACAGCCCGCCCCCATCAATGTCCGAAAAACCCCCCATGTCCGCACAGCCGACCCCCACTAATGTCCACACAGCCCCCCCCATGTCCGCACATACTTACATGTCTTCTTAGTCATCTGATCGTCCGTCCGGCCAGGCGTCCTCTTCGTCCGGCCAGGCGTCCTCTTCGTCCGGCCCCGGGGATCTTCTGTCTTCTTCCAGCTCCGACGTCCTCTTCTCTTCTCATTCAGGTACAATGGACGACAAATCCGCCATTGTATCTCAATGAGATATGAGCGGCTCTTCTGATTGGTCGCTGTGTACTGCCCTCAGCCAATCAGAAGAGCCCCTCATTGAGCTCGAATTCTGATTGGTCGGCGGCCAATCCGAAATCGGGCTCACTGCCCATAGACATGTATTAGCGGTGTGTCCGCGATTTTACGGCCGACAAATAGAACCAGGTGGCCGGCCATAAAATCGCCGACACACCGCTAATGTATGTCAATGGGAAAAATAGCGGACCTGAATGAGAACTGTCTCACTTAACATAAATAATAAATTAAATAATAAATAAAATAATTTAAAAAGAATAAAAAAATAATAAAAAATAATAATAAAAAAATAATAAAAAATTAAATAAAAATAATAATAAAAAAAATAAATATATGCTAATCAGCTCAGCCCTTTTGCCGGACCACAATGAGAACTGTGTCTCACTTAAAATAAATAATAAATTAAATAATAAATAAAATAATTTAAAAAGAATTAAAAAATAATAAAAAATAATAATAAAAAAATAATAAAAAATTAAATAAAAATAATAATAAAAAAAATAAATATATGCTAATCAGCTCAGCCCTTTTGCCGGACCACAATGAGAACTGTGTCTCACTTAAAATAAATAATAAATTAAATAATAAATAAAATAATTTAAAAAGAATTAAAAAATAATAAAAAATAATAATAAAAAAATAATAAAAAATTAAATTAAAATAATAATAAAAAAATAAATATATGCTAATCAGCTCAGCCCTTTTGGCGGACCACAATGAGAACTGTGTCTCACTTAAAATAAATAATACATTAAATAATAAATAAAAGAATTTAAAAAGAATTAAAAAATAATAAAAAATAATAATAAAAAAATAATAAAAAATTAAATAAAAATAATAATAAAAAAAATAAATATATGCTAATCAGCCCAGCCCTTTTAGCGGACCAGAAGGAGAACTGTGTCTCACTTAAAATAAATAATAAATTTTATAATAAAATTATTTAAAATAATTAAAAAATATAAAAAAAATTATAAAAAAAAAATAAAAAAAAAAATTAAAAATATATTACAAAAAATAATAATTTAAAAAAAAATCTAATAATAATTATATTACTGCTAATAATAATGATATTAATGCTAATAATTATGCTATTAATGCTAATAATAATGCTAATAATGCTAATAATTATGCTATTAATGCTAATAATTATGCTATTAATGCTAATAATAATAAGATTAATGCTAATAATAAGCGGCCATTGCGAGCACTCAGCCCCAATAAGTATTGAACGCGCCCCAAAAAGTATTGGACCCCCCCAAAAGTATTGGACCCCCCACCCAAAAGTATTAGACCCCCCAAAAAAAGTATGTGACCCCCCAAAAAAGTATGTGACCCCCCCAAAAAAGTATGTGACAAAACAAAAAAGTATGTGACCCCCCAAAAAAGTATGTGACCCCCCAAAAAAGTATGTGACCCCCCAAAAAAAGTATGTGACCCCCAAAAAAGTATGTGACCCCTCCAAAAAAGTATGTGACCCCCCAAAAAAAGTATGTGACCCCCCAAAAAAAGTATGTGACCCCCCCAAAAAAGTATGTGACCCCCCCAAAAAAAGTATGTGACCCCCAAAAAAAGTATGTGACCCCCCCAAAAAAGTATGTGACCCCCAAAAAACTATGTGACCTCCAAAAAAAAGTATTGGACCCCCCAAAAAAAGTATTGGACCCCCAAAAAAAAGTATGTGACCCCCCAAAAAAGTATGTGACCCCCCAAAAAAGTATGTGACAAAACAAAAAAGTATGTGACCCCCCCAAAAAGGTATGTGACCCCCCAAAAAAGTATGTGACCCCCCAAAAAAGTATGTGACCCCCCCAAAAAAGTATGTGACCCCCCCAAAAAAGTATGTGACCCCCCAAAAAAAATTATGTGACCCCCAAAAAAGTATGTGACCCCCCCAAAAAAGTATGTGACCCCCCAAAAAAAGTATGTGACCCCCCAAAAAAAGTATCTGACCCCCCAAAAAAAGTATGTGACCCCCCAAAAAAAGTATGTGACCCCCCAAAAAAAGTATGTGACCCCCCCCAAAAAAAGTATGTGACCCCCCAAAAAAAGTATGTGACCCCCCCAAAAAAGTATGTGACCCCCCCCAAAAAAGTATGTGACCCCCCCCCAAAAAAGTATGGGACCCCCCAAAAAAAGTATGGGACTCCCCAAAAACTATTCACACCCCCCCGAAAAGTCCTCACACCAGCTATAACTACTATAATCAAATTAATGCACATTCTAGAATCCCGATGCATTTGCATCGGGCTCACAGCTAGTACATTATAAATGCACTGTCACTTTAAAAAGAAATTTTACAGCTAAAATCACTAATTTCACTTAACAGTATTCACAAGATATACTTTGTAAGCAGTACACATATAAAGTAGATTCATCATCTTTTTAATGTAATTTGAGCAATTTTTATAAGTATATAGATAAAGGAAGGGAAGATCTAGAAACGCGCACAACCAGACGCTGGATGTTACAGCGCCTGCGCGAGATTACCAAGATGGCGCTGAAAGCGCTTCCGGTGACGTGTTGTAACTAGGGACGCGCATCGCATATGCGCATGCACAGAGACATATAAACAACGCCGTAATGGCGGTGCGCGGCCGGGGAGAGGCCGCACATGGCGAATAGTACGCTGTGCTAGTGTATTATGATAATCATAATCGATTAAGCGGGCACCTGAGCTGTAATTGACCCATTTTACGAATATAACTGTAAGTAAAGGGATCTATACTGTCTTAATGTGATCAGCAAATATGTGTATATCTACTATATAAAACCCGAAGGCCACTTCCGGGGAAGACCACGCCCACTTCCGTGATGGTCTTCGCCCAGGGCTGGTGACGTCACCAGTGCACTGTAGCCGGACGGCGCCGGCTACATGCCCGGCCCTGCCTCGCTATCCTCCTCGCGTCCTCCACCCTGCCTGTGCTCGCCCCTCTCTCCTCCTGGTCCTGCCCCTCTGTCCTCGCGCGCCCTGTCGCCTTCTCTGGTCCCTGCCCCCTCTGTGTCCTCTGCCCCGCTTGTCCTCTGTGTCCTCTGCCCCTGTCCTCTGCGTCTCCTCTGTGTCCTCTGCCTGTCCTCTGCCCCTCTGTTCCTCTGCCCCCTGTCCTCTGCGTCCTCTGTGCTCCTCTGCCCCCTGTCCTCTGCGTCCTCTGCCCCCTCTGTGTCCTCTGCCCCTGTCCTCTGCTGTCCTCTGCCCCCTGTCCTCTGCCCCCTGTTCCTCTGCCCCCTGTCCTCTGCCCCCTCTGTGTCCTCTGCCCCTCGTGTCCTCTGCCCCTCTGTCCTCTGCCCCTCTGTCCTCTGCCCCTCCTTGGTCTTCTGCCCCCTCTGTGTCCTCTGCTGTCCGTCTTGCCCCTCTGTGTCCTCTGCCCCCTGTCCTCTGCGTCCTCTCGCCCCTCTGTGTCCTTGCCCCTGGCTGCCCCTGTCCTCTGCCCTCTGCCCTCCCTTGTCCCTGCCCTCTGTCCTCTGCCCCCTCTGTGTCCTCTGCCCCTGTCCTCTGCCCCTCTGTGTCCTCTGCCCCTGTCCTGCCCCTCTGTGTCCTCTGCCCCCTGTCCTCTGCCCCCTGTGTCCTCTGCGTCCTCTGCCCCCTCTGTGTCCTCTGCCCCCTGTCCTCTGCCCGTCCTCTGCCCCCTGTGCCTCTGCCCCCTGTCCTCTGCGTCCTCTGCCCCCTCTGTGTCCTCTGCCCCCTGTCCTCTGCCCCTGTCCTCTGTCCTCTGCCCCCTCTGTGTCCTCTGCCCCCTGTCCTTCTGCCCCCTGTCCTCTGCGTCTTGCCCCTCTGTGTCCTCTGCCCCTGTCCTCTGCCCCTGTCCTCTGCGTCCTCTGCCCCCTCTGTGTCCTCTCCCTGTCCTCTGCCCATGTCCTCTGCCCTGTCCTCTGCCCTGTCCTCTGCCCTCTGCCCCTCTGTGTCCTCTGCCCCTGTCCTCTGCCCCCTGTCCTCTGCGTCCTCTGCCCCCTCTGTGTCCTCTGCCCCCTGTCCTCTTTCCCCTGCCCTCTGGTCCTCTGCCCCCTGCCCCTCTGTGTCCTCTGCCCCCCTCTGTGTCCTCTGCCCCTGTCCTCTGCGTCCTCTGCCCCCTCTGTGTCCTCTGCTCCTGTCCTTGCCCCCTGTCCTCTGCGTCCTCTGCCCCCTGTTCCTCTGCCCTGTCCTCTGTGTCCCTCTGCCTCCTGTCCTCTGCCCCTGTCTCTGTGTCCTCTGCCCCCTGTCCTCTGCGCCCTCTGCCCCCTGTCCTCTGCGTCCTCTGCCCCCTGTCCTCGCTCTCTGCCCCTCTGTGTCCTCTGCCCCCTGTCCTCTGCGTCCTCTGCCCCCTCTGCCCCCTGTCCTTTGCCCACCTGTGTCCTCTGCCCCCTGTCCTCTGCCCCTCTGCCCCCTCTGTGTCCTCTGCCCCTGTCCTCTGCCCCTGTCCTCTGCCCCCTGTCCTCTGCGTCCTCTGCCCCCTCTGTGTCCTCTGCCCCCTGTCCTCTGCCCCCTGTCCTCTGCGTCCTCTGCCCCCTCTGTGTCCTCTGCCCCCTGTCCTCTGTCCCCTGTCCTCTGGTCCTCTGCCCTCTGTGTCCTCTGCCCCCTGTCCTCTGCCCCCTGTCCTGCGTCCTCTGCCCCCTCTGTGTCCTCTGCCCTGTCTCTTCCCCTGTCCTCTGCGTCTTGCCCCTGCCCCCTCTGTGTCCTCTGCCCCTCTGTGTCCTCTGCCCATGTCCTGCGTCCTCTGCCCTCTGTGTCCTCTGTCCTGTCCTCTGCCCCCTGTCTCTGCGTCCTCTGCCCCTCTGTGTCCTCTGCCCATGTCCTCTGTGTCCTCTGCCTCCTGTCCTCTGCCCCCTGTCCTCTGTGTCCTCTGCCCCCTGTCCTCTGCGTCCTCTGCCCCCTGTCCTCTGCGTCCTCTGCCCCCTGTCCTCTGCGTCCTCTGCCCCCTCTGTGTCCTCTGCCCCCTGTCCTCTGCGTCCTCTGCCCCTCTGCCCCCTGTCCTTTGCCCACTCTGTGTCCTCTGCCCCCTGTCCTCTGCCCCCTCTGCCCCTCTCTGTGTCCTCTGCCCCCTGTCCTCTGCCCCTGTCCTCTGCGTCCTCTGCCCCCTCTGTGTCCTCTGCCCCCTGTCCTCTGCCCCCTCTGTGTCCTCTGCCTCCTCTGCCCCCTCTGTGTCCTCTGCCCCTGTTCTCTGCGTCCTCTGCCCCCTGTCCTCTGCGTCCTCTTCCCCTGTCCTCTGCGTCCTCTGCTCTCTGTCCTCTGCATCCTCTGCCCCCTCTGTGTCCTCTGCCCCCTCTGTGTCCTCTGCCCCCTCTGTGTCTTCTGCCCCCTGTCCTCTGCCCCCTCTGTGTCCTCTGCCTCCTCTGCCCCCTGTCCTCTGTGTCCTCTGCCCCTGTCCTCTGCGTCCTCTGCCCCCTGTCCTCTGCGTCCTCTGCCCCCTGTCCTCTGCCCCCTGTCCTCTGTGTCCTCTGCCCCCTGTCCTCTGCGTCCTCTGCCCCCTGTCCTCTGCGTCCTCTGCCCCCTGTCCTCTGCGTCCTCTGCCCCCTGTCCTCTGCGTCCTCTGCCCCCTGTCCTCTGCCCCCTGTCCTCTGCGTCCTCTGCGTCCTCTGCCCCCTGTCCTCTGTGTCCTCTGCCCCCTGTCCTCTGTGTCCTCTGCCCCCTGTCCTCTGCCCCCTGTCCTCTGCGTCCTCTGCCCCCTGTCCTCTGTGTCCTCTGCCCCCTGTCCTCTGTGTCCTCTGCCCCCTGTCCTTTGCGTCCTCTGCCCCCTGTCCTCTGTGTCCTCTGCCCCCTGTCCTCTGTGTCCTCTGCCCCCTGTCCTCTGTGTCCTCTGTGTCCTCTGCCCCCTGTCCTCTTCCCCCTCTGTGTCCTCTGCCCCCTGTCCTTTGCCCCCTGTCCTCTGCCCCCTCTGTGTCCTCTGCCCCCTGTCCTCTGCCCCCTCTGTGTCCTCTGCCCCCTCTGTGTCCTCTGCCCCCTGTCCTCTGCCCCCTGTCCTCTGCCCCCTGTCCTTTGACCCTGTCCTCTGCCCCCTGCCCCCTGTCCTCTGCCCCCTGTCCTCTGCCCCTGTCCTCTGCCCCCTGTCCTTTGACCCCTGTCCTCTGCCCCCTGCCCCCTGTCCTCTGCCCCCTGCCCCCTGTCCTCTGCCCCCTGTCCCCTGCCCCCTGTCCCCTGCACCTGTCCTCTGCCCAGCCACCTCTGCCCCCTGTCCTCTGCCCAGCCACCTCTGCCCCCTGCCCCCTGTCCTCTGCCCCCTGTCCTCTGCCCCCTGTCCTCTGCCCCTGTCCTATGCCCCCTGTCCCCTGCCCCCTGTCCTCTGCCCAGCCGCCTCTGCCCCCTGTCCTCTGCCCCCTGTCCCCTGTCCCCTGCCCCCTGTCCTCTGCCCAGCCGCCTCTGCCCCCTGTCCTCTGCCCAGCCGCCTCTGCCCCCTGTCCTCTGCCCCCTGCCCCCTGCCCCCTGTCCTCTGCCCCCTGTCCTCTGCCCCCTGTCCTCTGCCCCCTGTCCTCTGCCCCCTGTCCCCTGCCCCCTGTCCTCTGCCCAGCCGCCTCTGCCCCTGTCCTCTGCCCAGCCGCCTCTGCCCCCTGTCCTCTGCCCAGCCGCCTCTGCCCCCTGTCCTCTGCCCAGCTGCCTCTGCCCCCTGTCCTCTGCCCAGCCTCCTCTGCCCCCTGTCCTCTGCCCCCTGTCCTCTGCCCCCTGTCCTCTGCCCAGCCGCCTCTGCCCCCTGTCCTCTGCCCAGCCGCCTCTGCCCCTGTCCTCTGCCCAGCTGCCTCTGCCCCTGTCCTCTGCCCAGCCGCCTCTGCCCCCTGTCCTCTGCCCAGCCGCCTCTGCCCCCTGTCCTCTGCCCAGCCGCCTCTGCCCCCTGTCCTCTGCCCAGCCGCCTCTGCCCCCTGTCCTCTGCCCAGCCGCCTCTGCCCCCTGTCCTCTGCCCAGCCGCCTCTGCCCCCTGTCCTCTGCCCAGCCGCCTCTGCCCCCTGTCCTCTGCCCACGCCGCTGCGCTGACCACTCTGCCCACGCCGCTGCGCTGACCACTCTGCCCACGCCGCTGCGCTGACCAATCTCACCGCACTCACTGTTAACCACTGAGCCACCGCACTCACTGCTAACCACTGAGCCACTGCACTCACTGCTAACCACTGAGCCAGCGCACTCACTGCTAACCACTGAGCCACCGCACTCACTGCTAACCACTGAGCCACCGCACTCACTGCTAACCACTGAGCCACCGCACTCACTGCTAACCACTGAGCCACCGCACTCACTGCTAACCACTCAGCCACCGCACTCACTGCTAACCACTGAGCCACCGTATACTGTGCTACCCACAGAGCCGCCTGTATACACACAATTCATTTCACCGCACTCCCGTAACTATTAGTAAATAAACTATATATGGATTCTAGACTACCCGATTCTTTAGAATCGGGCCACCATCTAGTATATAATAACTACTATGTAATATTTAACACAAATGGAAGTTGTTTATGCACTATAAAATATTTGTAGCACTACTAATTAGATAATAAGGTTTGAGATTGGAGGATATATATAATCCCCAGCATTTGCCCTAAGTGATTGCTGGAAGAAGGTCTGAGGACCGAAACGTCGCCTTACCATGCCTGTATGCCATTAAAGGCAAGAAAACAACTCTAAACCATGTGTGCTGCAGCCTTTATTTTTGCAAGTATATCTATCTATATCAATCTATCTATATCTCTATCTATATCAATCTATCTATATCTCTATCTACATCTATCTATATCTATATCTAGCTATCTATATCTATCTATCTATATCCCTCCCTCTCTCCCGATTCTAGACTCCCGATTCTTTAGAATCGGGCTCACAGCTAGTTTATTATATATTTTTGGAGTCTAAGTCAGTTCTTTTTATACTGACTCCACCAAAATTGACACTGACTCAGGCTCCACAGCTCCGGTCTCCGATGCACCATCACTTACACAGATGCAAAGATGACGACATAACCCAGCAAGCATACGCACTTATGCTCCTGCCATAGTTTTACACTACGGAGGAGAGTGTACCCACAGAGACAATCAAGAACACTAACAATGGGAGGCTATCTACTTACATAATTGGCAGTTCATGCGGTGCACAAATCCCATAAGGCACCACAGCTGTGCCTGGCAGGAAGCACATGAGTGTCCCAAGATGGCCCAGGACATCCTGGCTGCACCCGCCACTGCAAACGCTGCTGCAAGCAGAGCTGGACACACCGCCGCTGTCAGCCACCCCTGGATACACCAAACATGCTGCCACCACCAAATAACCCCATGACACTGCCAGACCCGCAAGAACACACACTCATCGGTGCTCTGTGGCTCCATGCTGGATTCCGCATGACCGCCGGTCTCTCTCCGCTACTGTACCCTGCATGTAGCGTCCCGTACATTACGGTAAGCTCCGCCCAATCACAGGAAGCAGCCGCCAGCCAATCACAGACCAGCAGCTAACGTCGGCACATGATGTTACAGCCGTCCCTCTAATTGGGTGCCGGATACTTCCGCTGATAGAGCGCCTGGTGCTTTCTCTCATTGGTCCGAGCTTACCGTAACGTACACGTGTGATACGGTACGTACATGTACGCTACGCCAACCGCCCAGAATACAGCGACGACCGTGGAGGACCTGGGAGTGTGTGTGTGAGAGAGCAATAGTCGTCAAGGACCAGCACTCAAGTTAAGATGAAGTAGATGGTGCTAACGGAAAGGACTGGAGATCTACAATATATATCAGTATATATGTGTATGGCGTGACCCAGCAGAGGCCGTCTCCCCCATGGCCAGCTGGTACGTGGCAGCTGGTGGCGGTGTCACCCTTGGCCAGCTGAGACGAGAATCAGACAGCTGAATGCCCTGCACTTCTGACAGCGGAAGTGACCCAGGGAAAAACGACAGTCCCATCATTTTGAGTAATTCCTGTTATTTAGTGGCATATGGTGCAGTCGTTACCTGGATTTACCCAACGTTATAAAACCCTAATCCGGTTATTTAGTAGCACATGGTGCGGTCGTTACTCGGATACTCGGATTTACCCAAAGTGTATTGACCCCTATTCCAGACACCTGGATGCTTGCACCCCCGATACCGGACACCTGGATGCCCGCACCTCTGACAGCTGGAGTGACCCAGGGTCTAAACAAAATGACAAAGTCCCTTTATTTTGAGTAATTACACTTAAAAAGTATCACGCAACCCAGCTATCCTCTTCTTTCTTTGAGTATATATGTGTATGGCGTGAGACAGCAGAGGCTGTCTCCCCCTGGCTAGCTGGGATGCAGCGGCTGGTGCCTGTCACCCTGGGCCAGCTGGGACGCGGCAGCTGGTGGCTGTGTCCCCCGGGCCAGCTGGGACGCGGCGGCTGGTGGCTGTGTCCCCCCGGGCCAGAGGGGACGGGCATCAAACACCTGGATTCCCGCACTTCCCGCAGAAAAGGGAGAGCGGGGAGAGGAGCGGATGGCTGGGGGCAGGCTAAAGGTCGCGCGCCTCGTCCAGCCGCGGCACGCGCCAAGCTCCGCTTCGCGTCCTGGCCTGACCGGCCCAGCCCTTGGAGCGAATCCTTATCCCGAAGTTACGGATCTGACTTGCTGACTTCCCTTACCTACAGTCATGGCCAAAAGTTTTGAGAATGATACAAATATTAATTTTTACAAAGTCTACTGCTTCAGTTTTTCTAATGGCAATTTGCATATACTCCAGAATGTCATAAAGAGTGATCAGCTTAACAGCAATTACTTGCAAAGTCAATATTTTCCTAGAAAATGAACTTTAACCCCCAAAATTTCAACATCATTGCAGTCCTGCCTTAAAAGGAGCAGCTAACATCGTTTTAGTGATTGTTCCATTAACACAGGTGTGGGTTGATGAGGGCAGGGCTGGCAATTAGTGATGAGCGAGTACTAAAATACTCGGGTGCTCGAAGCTCGGGCCGAGCATCCCGAGATACTCGTGTACTCGGCCCGAGTACCGAGCCCAATGTTATCCTATGGGAGACCCGAGTATTTTTATGAAATGACTGCCGGCAGCATGTAGAAACCCTAAAAATGTCACAAAAGTCTCAGCAGAGTGCTCAAATGACATGGCAACACCATGGGGAAGACCCCTGGAAGCATTTCTCACTCAAAAGTCACAGCTGTGATCAATCTTGTCCGAGTTTCACGCCAATTTTACGGAGTCACCAGAAAACCTTCCAAAATGATACCAAAATGAATATTTAGGGTGGAAATGTTAAGGGCACATACCCAATAGTGAGATACAGCTGGTGTATGTTACTTTTTGTGATTACATGAAAGATTTTACGTGAAAACATTGTGCGGCACTCCGATGTCCCTGAGAAGAGACGTACATGAAGCCCTGTCTTGACATAATGTGCCCATTTTGAGGAACTGGGTCTATTGTAGTATTTTCCTTTGCCAGGGCAGTCCAAAATTTGGAGGTTCACCAATGCTCCTGGATAGAGACGTGCAGGAGGGCCTGTAAACCTGAAGTGGGTGTATAGTAGTATAGCCCTTTGGCCAGGGCAGCCAATAATTGGGAGGCTCCACATTGTCCCAGGATAGAGACGTGCAGGAGGGCCTGTAAACCTGAAGTGGGTGTATTGTAGTATAGCCCTTTGGCCAGGGCAGCCAAAAATTGGGAGGCTCCACATTGTCCCAGGATAGAGACGTGCAGGAGGGCCTGTAAACCTCAAGTGGGTGTATTGTAGTATAGCCCTTTGGCCAGGGCAGCCAAAATTGGGAGGCTCCACATTGTCCCAGGATAGAGACATGCAGTAGGTCCTGTAAACCTCAAGTGGGTGTATTGTAGTATAGTCCTTTGGCCAGGGCAGCCAAAAATTGGGAGGCTCCACATTGTCCCAGGATAGAGACGTGCAGGAGGGCCTGTAAACCTCAAGTGAGTGTATTGTAGTATAGCCCTTTGGCCAGGGCAGCCAAAAATTGGGAGGCTCCACATTGTCCCAGGATAGAGACGTGCAGGAGGGCCTGTAAACCTCAAGTGGGTGTATTGTAGTATAGCCCTTTGGCCAGGGCAGCTAAAAATTGGGAGGCTCCACATTGTCCCAGGATAGAGACATGCAGTAGGGCCTGTAAACCTCAAGTGGGTGTATTGTAGTATAGCCCTTTGGCAGGGCAGCCAAAAATTGGGAGGTTCAACAATGACCCATGCATACAGACATGCAGTAGGGCCTGTAAACCTCAAGTGGGTGTATTGTAGTATAGCCCTTTGGCAGGGCAGCCAAAAATTGGGAGGCTCCACATTGTCCCTGGATAGAGACGTGCATGAGGGCCTCAAAACATTTTTCCCATTGAAAAGGAGCAGGTCTCCTGTCGTTGTAATGCCCATTCTAAAAGAATGGGCGAAAAAATTTACCACTGCGGGTATACCTCAAACAACAGCCTAACTATTGTAACGGTCATCATGGTGGCTCATGAGGAGAAGGAGGAGCTGTCCAGCGATTAGCCAAAGTCCAGAAGTGTGTACCCATGGGTGAGTAGAGGTACATGGCGAATTCCCATAACAAAATTTAAATTCATTTGTCATTTGTTGGTGGTGTGGTGAAGTCTGGCCCAATCCAACCATTGTTCATCTTGATCAGAGTCAGCCTGTCAGCATTTTCAGTTGACAGGCGGGTGCGTTTATCAGTAATGATTCCACCTGCGGCACTGAAAACACGCTCTGACAATACACTAGCGGCAGGGCAGGCCAGGACTTCCAAGGCGTAGAGAGCCAATTCATGCCACATGTTCAGCTTGGAGACCCAATAATTGAAAGGCACAGAGGAATCTCGCAGTACAGTTGTTCGATCTGCAAGGTACTCCTTCAGCATCTGGCCAAACTTAGCATTTCTTGTGGCACTACCCCGCACCTCAGGGGCTGTGGTACGTGAGGGGCTGAGAAAACTGTCCCACATCGTAAAGAGTATTCCCCTACCTCTGGCGGATTGGACTTGTGCCCCTCTCGGCCGTACGCCTTGGTTGTCCACCGATTCCTGACCTATGCCGCTAGCGTTTTGTGAGGGGAATGATTTGCCTACTTCCGTGACTATGGCCTTCTGGAACTGCTGCATTTTGGCTGACCTTTCCGCCTCAGGAATGAGAGACATAAAGTTCTCCTTGTAGCGTGGGTCTAACAGTGTTGCCAACCAGCACTGATTGTCGGCCAAGATGTTCTGAACGCGAGGGTCACGAGCCAGGCAGCTTACCATAAAGTCAGCCATGTGCACCAGACTCTTAACAGCCATCACTTCAGTATCCAGACCAACACGATGACTGAACAGGCTGTCCTCCTCCTCCTCCTCCTCCTCATCTCCCCTGTCCTCTGGCCAGCCACGCTGAATCGAGGGTATGACTGGTGTGCATGTCATATCCTCAATTTGGCCAGAGAGTTGCTCCATGTCTTCATCCTCCTCCTCGTCATAGTCCTCCACTGCACGTTGTGATGAGGCTGGGCTGTGTGTTTTCACCCACACCCACTACTGTTTCTTGCTCCAAGTCATCGCGCTCGGCCTGCAATGCATCCTCTTTGTTTTTCAGCAGAGACCGTTTTAGAAGGCAGAGTAGTGGTATGGTGACGCTAATAATGGCGTCATCGCTGCTCACCATCTTGGAGGAGTCCTCAAAGTTTTGGAGGACGGTGCATAGGTCGGACATCCATCTCCACTCCTCAGGTGTTATGTGTGGAGTTTGACCCATTTCCCGACAACTTAGGTGATGCAGGTAGTCCACAACTGCCCTCTTCTGCTCACATATCCTGACCAACATGTGCAGAGTTGAATTCCAACGCGTGGGGACATCACACACCAGTCTGTGGGCCCGAAGACGCAAACGGCGCTGAAAGCCGGCAAGGCCGGCTGAAGCAGCAGGTGACTTGCGAAAATGTGCAGACAGACGGCGAACTTTTACCAGCAGTTCAGACAGCTCTGGGTATGACTTTACAAACCTCTGAACCACCAGGTTGAGCACATGGGCCACGCATGGAACATGTGTCAGCTGGCCTCGCCTCAAAGCTGCCACCAGGTTCCGGCCATTGTCACACACGACCTTTCCTGGCTTTAGGTTCAGAGGTGTGAGCCAGTGATCTGCCTGCTGTTTCAGAGCTGTCCACACCTCTTCTGCATTGTGGGGTTTGTCACCTATGCAGACTAGCTTCAGCACAGCCTGTTGCCGCAGAGGCAGTGCTGCAGTGCTTCCAGCTTGGTACTGGTGTGCAGGGTACAGTGGATGAGGATGCGCAGGAGGAGGAGGAGGCTGAGGAGCATGACATTCCGGAGCTGTAGAGTGTCGGTGAAACCCTGACAGAGGTAGGGCCTGCTATCCTTGGTGTGGGAAGGACGTGTTCCGTCCCTCGCTCAGACTGGGTCCCAGCCTCCACAATATTAATCCAGTGTGCCGTCAAGGAGATGTAGCGGCCTTGCCCACAAGCACTTGTCCACGTGTCTGTGGTTAGGTGGACTTTGGCTGAAACAGCGTTGTTCAGGGCACGTCTGATGCTGTTGGACATGTGGTTATGCAATGCGGGGACTGCACATCTGGAGAAATAGTGGCGGCTGGGGACCGAGTAACGTGGGACAGCAGCCGCCATCAGGTCGCGGAATGCTTCCGTCTCCACAAGCCGGAAAGGCAACATTTCTAGCGCTATGAGTCGCGAAATGTGATAATTCAGGACTGTGGTATGTGGGGCGTTGGCAGCGTATTTTCGCCTGCGTTCAAATGTTTGGTGAATGGATAATTGAACGCTGCGCTGGGACAAGGACGTGCTTGATGCTGGTGTTATTTGTGCGTGGGCAACTTCAGGTGCAGGGCCGGAAGCTTGTTCGCGGCCAGCAAGGACAGGGGATTGGCTCGCACGCACAACACGCGAAGACGTAGCAGTGACATCAGCAAGCACCGCTCCTCGACTCTGTTGTACTTCCCACAAAGTCGGGTGCTTGGCTGACATGTGCCTGATCATGCTGGTGGTGGTCAGGCTGCTAGTT
Organism: Allobates femoralis; assembly: GCA_033576535.1. Taxonomy (NCBI): domain Eukaryota; kingdom Metazoa; phylum Chordata; class Amphibia; order Anura; family Aromobatidae; genus Allobates; species Allobates femoralis. The sequence continues at coordinate 40,690 of JARQOC010000453.1, read as the reverse complement.
TTCGTACCCCTGCTGATACTGGCATGGCAGGTGTGGCAAATGGCCTTTTTAGAGTCTTCTGGAGCCAACTTAAAAAACTCCCAGACTCGGGAAGACCGAACATTTGCACAGGCACCTTGAGTCGTGTTGTTGTTCCGGGGAACGGTTGCCTGCCTTCTGCCTGCAGACACGACCCTGCTTCGTACTGCCTGTTGGGATGCTACGCCTCCCTTCCCCTGTGCACTGCTGGCCTCGCTCTGCATATCCTCCTGCCATGTTGGGTCAGCTACTGGATCATCCACCACGTCGTCTTCCTCTTCCGCACCCTGATCCTCCTCCTGACTTCCTGGCAATTGTGTCTCATCATCGTCCACCCTTGTTGAGACACGTTGCCAACCTTCCGTTCGTGAGAACGTGGCTGCTCAAATATTTGGGTATCTGTACATACCATCTCCTCATCACCCACTTCAACAGGAGCTGGCGACAGGCCAGATTCTGCGAATGGATACGTGAACAGCTCTTCCAAGTGTCTTAGTGTGGGGTCAGTAATGTCCGTGGACGTGTACTCGTCCTTGTGGTAGGAAGGAGGATCAGGTTGGGAAATGTGCGGTGCAGTATCACGGCTACTGACACTTGACCATGTGGAAGACAGGGTGTTTGTGGAGGTGCCCATCTGACTTGAAGCATTATCCGCTATCCAAGTAACAACCTGTTGACACTGGTCTTGGTTCAAGAGCGGTGTACTGCTGCGGGCCCCAAGAATTTGGGACAGGACGTGTGAGCGAGTAGATGTGCCCCTTTGTTGTTGCGAAATTAGTGCTTGCACACGACCTTAGCCTCTGCCTGCACCACCATCACGTCCACTTCCTTGTTCCTTGCCAACGCCTTGCGCATTTTGCCTGTATACAGCGAGGTCACAGGAGATTAGGATTTTAGTCCCTAACCTGTATTAAGGTAGTAAGTACACCAGTCTGGTGACTGTAATGGTCACAGGAGATTAGGATTTTAGTCCCTAACCTGTATCAAGGTAGTAAGTACACCAGTCTGTTGAATGTAATGGTCACAGGAGATTAGGATTTTAGTCCCTAACCTGTATCAAGGTAGTAAGTACACCAGTCTGGTGACTGTAATGGTCACAGGAGAGTAGGATTTTAGTCCCTAACCTGTATTAAGGTAGTAAGTACACCAGTCTGGTGACTGTAATGGTCACAGGAGATTAGGATTTTAGTCCCTAACCTGTATCAATGTAGTAAGTACACCAGTCTGGTGACTGTAATGGTCACAGGAGATTTGGATTTTAGTCCCTAACCTGGATCAAGGTAGTAAGTTCAACAGTCTGGTGACTGTTATGGTCACAGAAAAGCTTGGATTCCGATCTGTATCACCCTGCTTATATCCTCCTAGATTAGTCCTGGGAAGGACTTTTGTGGTCAGCAGCAGTTTGCAGCCCTGCTCCGGATCTACCTATGAGGGCCGCAAATCTGTCCCTAAGCAGCAGCAGACACTCTCCCTACACTCACTGTCTGGATGCCTGTGTGCAGAGCACAGCACAGCCGGATCTTATAAAGGCTCAGTCACGCTGTGCAGGCCGGCCAATCACTGCAATGCCACAACTAACAGGGCTGTGGCATTGCAGTGGTCTGCCAGCCAATCCCTTTATGTGGGCTGGCTCTCAAAAGAGCACCAACATGCAGAGATGACAACCACGAGCACAGCACGAGTATCACGAGATTACTCGGTGCTCGCCGAGTAGCCGAGTACAGTGATACTCGTGCGAGTACCGAGTAGTGGCGAGCATGCTTGCTCATCACTACTGGCGATCAATCAGTCATGATTAAGTAAGAATGACACCACAGGACACTTTAAAAGGAGGCTGGTGCTTGGTATCATTGTTTCTCTTCAGTTAACCATGGTTATCTCTAAAGAAACACGTTCAGCCATCATTGCACTGCACAAAAATGGCCTAACAGGGAAGAGTATCGCAGCTACAAAGATTGCACCTCTGTCAACAATCTATCGCATCATCAAGAACTTCAAGGAGAGAGCTTCCATTGTTGTCAAAAAGGCTCCAGGGCACACAAGAAAGACCAGCAAACGCCACTACCGTATCTTAAAACTGTTTCACGCTGCGGGATCGGACTACCAGCAGTGCCGAGCTTGCTCAGGAATGGCAGTGGGCTGGTGTGAGTGCTTCTGCACGCACTGCAAGGTGGAGACTCTTTAAGCAAGGCATGGTTTCAAGGAGGGCAGCAAAGAAGCCACTTCTCTCCAGAAAAAACATCAGGGACCGACTGATATTTTGCAAAAGGTACAGGGAGTGGACTGCTGAGGACTGGGGTAAAGTAATTTTCTCTGATGAATCCCCTTTTAGATTGTTTGGGACATCTGGAAAACAGCTTATTCAGAGAAGAGGTGAGCGCTACCACCAGTCTTGTCTCATGCCAACTGTAAAGCATCCTGAAGCCATTCATGTGTGGGGTTGCTTCTCAGCCAAGGGAATCGGCTCACTCACAGTCTTGCCTAAAAACACAGCCATGAATAAAGAATGGTACCAGAATGTCCTCCAAGAGCAACTTCTCCCAACCGTCCAAGAGCAGTTTGGCGCCCAACAATGCCTTTTCCAGCATGATGGATCACCTTGCCATAAAGCAAAGGTGATAACTAAATGGCTCAGGGAACATAACATAGAGCTTTTGGGTCCATGGCCTGGAAACTCCCCAGATCTTAATCCCATTGAGAACTTGTGGTCAATCATCAAGAGATGGGTGGACAAACAAAAGCCAACAAATTCTGGCAAAAATGCAAGCATTGATTATGCAAGAATGGACTGCTATCAGTCAGGATTTGGTCCAGAAGTTGATTGAGTGCATGCCAGGGAGAATTGCAGAGGTCCTGAAGAAGAAGGGTCAACACTGCAAATATTGACTTGCTGCATTAACTGATTCTAACTGTCAATAGAACCTTTTGATACTCATAATATGATTGCAATTATATTTCTGTATGTGATATAAACATCAGACAAACACAAATAAAAACCAGAGGGCAGCAGATCATGTGAAAACATAATTTTGGTGTCATTCCCAAAACTTTTGGCCATGATTGTATATTGTTCCAACATGCCAGAGGCTGTTCACCTTGGAGACCTGCAGCGGATATGGGTACGGCCCGGGGCGAGATTTACACCAACTCCCCGGATTTTCAAGGGCCAGCA